>FLMG01000553.1:0-20832 GCA_900088475.1 Hyphochytrium catenoides
CAGACCATTCTTCTCGTCGTCGATATCCGATATTTGCATCATCGCAAGCGATAAATATTCGTTATTTACTTCGACGAAACAAATGCGACGCTAGCACGAGCGACCTTGGAAAAGCAACATCGAGCCACATGCATCGCACCCACGTCTTCTTTCGCCGAAAGCATCCATAATACTCGCACAATCGTTCCTTGAATGTACCGTCTCGTTCAGTCAGAGTTGTCGTCGGAGCATTTGCGAGAATGTGCGGCAGAATCACTTGGAGAAGGGTAGCTTCGGGTGCGCTTGTTGCCCGCTGAGGCACTTGCACGATGAGCGCATTGTCTTCATCCTGTCCGAACTCAGTGACTGCTGACGATGATTTGGGCAGCTTCTGCTTCGCGTCGTAGTACGCCGCCCTGTCCGCGAATACTGTGAGGTCGGCCGCGATCACAGTTGCAGGGAGAGCACGAGAGACTTTGGCAAACACAGCATCCCGCAACGTATCCACATCCTCAACATCCACGGCAACAGAAGTCGCCGACGTCAGAGCGCTCCCATCTTCGCCTACGAGCTGGAACCATTTCCGCGCCATCATCGTTCAATCTCACACGGCAACTTCTTCGAGGATGAACTCTCATGCTATAACCTCAGCTGAGGTTCTTTATAGTAGTAAGAGCTTTCTAAAAGTGGTCAATAAAAATAGTACCACCACAGTGAGCCTTCCCCCAGGAGCAGTGGTCACTGAGAAATAATGGCGGAGGAAGTCCAGTCTGTCTTTGACAGTGTACAGGTCCGCAGTCATCACTGCAAACACTTACTGCTTACTGCTTATTACTGCTTCGTAGCAGCATTGGTGGCTCCGTTCTATCTGAAGTATCTCTAGATTGAGACGTGAAACTCCATGTGTAGGGAGGAGGAGGACCACATCGTGATAGAGCCTCAGCTTGATGCTCACAGATGGAGGCTGTAAGTACAGGGCTATACTCAATCCAATAACAGGAGGTAGAGAGGCCAATCTCCTGAGAAGTAGAAGGAGGAGCGCCGCGAGGCTTGGAGACCTCAGCTGAGTGCCAAGCAGGCAGGCAGTCTAGAGCAGGATAGAGGTGGACAGCCGCGAGTAAGCAGTTGTCCATGATCTCTTGGCCTAGAACCAAACAGAAGTGCGGTCTCGTTGTTGAGTCAACTTCATTCGCTGCCGCCGAGCGTTCTCTTGAAGCTCTAATAAACTCTGAGCCTTTTCAAAGAACTCCATGGGGGTGATCGTCTTGTCCTGATTGCGCAGCACAGCTGGAATGATAGAAATGGAAATTTGGGGGTGATGGGTGAGAGTTGTGAAGAGGAACAAAGTGTACAGAAAAGCAAGTAAGAGCGGAAAGTTGCCGAGCCAATGGTGAAGTTCAGAAGAGATTCCTTTCCTAGCTGTACGCCGCAATCGATAAGAAGTTAGAATATGGAGAAGCTTTGCTCTAAAGACCTGGATATCCGTGCTTCTTCAATACAATGTTCCCTGCTATCCTTGCGCTTCTGCCATTGCCGTCATGGAAAGGGTGAATAAAGTATACGAGTGTTCCGAAAACGCAATAGGCAAGAAGTAGAGGGTGAGAGGAGAGAGCCTGAGCTGAGTTAACGAATTCAAAGAATTCATCAAGGGCACGAGTGACTTCTCCAGGGGGCATGAACACTCTGTAGTGATGCTGAGAAGAGTAACCAACTGCAGCAGTTGTCCGTAATTTTCCTGAGAAGGCCCAGAGAGGGAGAGACAAGTTAGACGCGGACGGATGACGAGACCAGAAAGCCGCAGCCACGGCGCAAGAAACATAGGCAGGGAATGGGAATATCAGGGCTGAGAACTGTCACAATAGGGGTAAGTCAGCCACTAGGAGTGAAGATTCAAAGACCAAACTTAGATGTATAGTCCGTTCGGCGGAGCAGGCTCTGGAAAAAGGGAGGCCTCGAGGATTACCAATGTTTGACGGATCCTCTACGTTGCAGTTCCGTTGAATCTCCATTAGTTGCTCCCGGCTCAAGAGTGAGGAGGAATCTTGGAGGATGCTATTGACAGTGTCCAATAAACTCCCGGATTCTCCTGTCCGGGATCTTTGAGAGCAACCCAAAAGAATGTCAGGCAAGTTGAGGCGACGGAGGAGATAAGCAAAGAACGAAGTCAAAGACAGAAAGCTCGAACTATATACTTCAAATGGTCGTGAAGGTGTCGCGTGAAGGGTGCGGAACACGATTGCCAGATAGAGAATTGAGAGAGAAAGGAAGGAACTCGGGGAGACAAGATATTCAAAGGGCCGCGGGCTCATGGCCATAGGAGCGCGAAGAGACATTCCATTAGCGAAAGAGACGGACCCTGGCTGTGGAACATGCTTGGCGCCTACAGAGTCGTAGATCTCTCGAGAAGTAAACTCTGCTATTCGACCGTCCAGGGAACTGATCGCCGACTCGTGGCCTTGTCGAAACCTCTCAAATATCTGTTGGAGCTCTGGAAAGAACTACAGGCGCCACGATTAGAAGCAGGAACAAAGGCCAGGGCCCCCTCCTCTCCCCGTCGCCTTCTCCGTGCTTTTGTCAGACGATTCTGGTTCGAAGCTACTGAGTATCTTAACGTGGAAATGTGTAATCCTTACCTTCCTTAGTCGCAAGAGGACAGGAGAAGGAGGAGAGTCTGGGTCGGCAAAATACTCTACCATAGGGCCTACAGGTGCGCGAGGCGTTATATAAGTCCTTGCTAACTCCTTCCTGTAATTTCTACCGTACCATTGTTAGTTGATGAGACAGGCTTCTCATATGTTGGGATCATGGCCTTCCCTGGATGTATGTGTCCTGGCACGTTGAACTTGCAAAGGATGCATTCTGGTTCCTGCTTGCTCTCCTTCTCCTGCCTTTCCATCTCTTCTATGTTTCTTGCTTTCTCCTCCGCCTTTGCCGCCTCCTCTTCTTCTTGTGCCTTTTCGGGGTCGGTATTCAGCTTTTTTAGGGCTTCTTGAGCCATACCGAATATTCTCTCCGTCGGCGGGCTTGCGCTGACGTAGAATTGAAGAAAGTAACGCAACCTACTTCGCAAACGTGCCTAACAGGGACGGCGAGAGGTCAATCTAGTAGAAATAGTCGGCTACCATCTTGGGACAGCTTGATTGATCTAATCTGCATCTCCGTCCCGTATGTGACCCACTTCTTTTCTTGTCATTCCATGTCCTCGCAGTCACGCTATAGTCACCTATCTCGCATGTTGCCTCGTTTAGCTTCTCAAGCGCTTACCTTCGACTTGATTCCTACTTCTGCACTTGCATCAGCGTCCGTATACCCGGTATGATTGGCTGACGGAAGCAAATCGAAGGCACAGGCCAGGCGACAGAGACCGCAGATAAGGTCAATGACCACCTATATCAAAAGAAAATGTTATGACAAACGCCAGCTTTAACAATAACTGACGAGTGTCCCGCATGTGCTGCCTGACTAATCCGACTCATTCCTGCCTGATGGACCTGCCCTCTTCGTTGTCTGTCTTCGCTGAGATATTAATTGCATTTCTCCCTTTCTTTCATCCGCTCTTTTATTGATTCACCTACCCCATGCCCGTCGCTGCTAAGCATAGACGCACTTTCTTCTACGGGCCCGAAGAGGTTCCAGCTAATGGCCAGCTCAATGATATCCAACATCTCGGCTAGGGAGCGGATATTACCAGCGTCGTCAAAAGAACCATTGGCATAATGTAGCCACGAAATACAGTTAGAGCAAATAAAAGAGTAAGGTTTAAGACTGTATGGAAAGTGGGCAGTCGAAAATGGATGTATTTTGTCACAAGGATGACGATCCTAGCTATCAAGGGCCAAGCTACAATGACAGGCAACAAAAGAGCTTGAATAACCATGATGAGCTCCAGATGATGGCGATGGTGGGAAAGATCGATAGCAATTAGAGATGCGAGAGAAAAGAAAGTGAGCCGAGTATCAAGGAGCCGTGCACTATCCCCGTGAGACAGGTAAGCGAAAGACCAAGTACCGGTAAGAATCTTTGCGGAAGATGTAAGGAGCACCTTTCGTCGACTGTCAGGATGTCCATAGAAAGAGATACCTACCATCACTCTTCGTCGCTTCTGATGACAACAGGAACCCATTGCATGTGAGGGCACCTTCCAGCAACTACACAAGGTGGGAAATTAAGAGGATTTCTCAGGAGCTATGAGAAGGAAGTGTTTGGAGGAGAAGGTTGATGGTTGACAGGGTTGACGGCAGCCTGTCTCTGGGGGCTCACCTTGCAGTATTGTACGTGTGCGCTGCTCAAAGAGTGCACATTCTAAGACAAATGCTCCATTAGCCACACTGGCTTTATCAGCGGGGCAAAGCGATAGAAAGAGACCCGACAACCACTTTAGGGAACAACCCTAACCTATGAAACTGAGGGTAAAATCCTTTTGAACAGTTCGGGGGCAACACTGTACGAAAGTCACCAGGAGCCACGAAGACAAAGAAAACCTTACCCCTCCCTCCAAAAGTGAGATAAGACCGGTCATGACTGAAACTGACCGCATTAGATGACTAACACGTCGAAGTTCTCGGTCGTCTACATTAAGACGCTGCGAAACTGTTAGCCGCAGGTTGTTGAAGCACAAGCAGTCCCTTCCCCTTCGCGGCAGTCCCTTCCCCTTCGCGGCCTCTTCTTCAATCAATTCGAGTCCTACCACCTTCCAGCTGTAATGCTTAGAGCATTTCTCACTGGAGTTGTCAGTCTGATGTTCATCTCGGGTTGACTCTTTCCTCTACGAAAACCTTTCTCTTTGTTATCTACGCCTTTACCCATCCAGCCCCATTTCGATACCTTTGGCTTATCACTTGGTAAAGTTAGTGCTAACCACCATAATGTCTTCTTCCCCTGTAACGACCAAAAGCAGACCACCCCTGGTCTTTAGGCAACCACTCTCCCACGATTTCCCACAACGACCTTTACTGGACGTCGGCTTTTAAATGACCATCTCACCTGTCTACTATACCAAGACACTACTGCCGCCACTTCTCCAGCCTCTCCTGGACTAAGCAGTGGGACGAGCAGGCAACCCTTGAGCCCACAGAGACGAGAAATCGGTGCTCGACAAAAATGCTCCTGAGGGCTCTTGGATATATCGACAGCCCAGTATGGGGATGAAGAGCTGGCACAACGAAAGATTCATATTGGCCCAGGCATTCATAGACAACGGGCAAAGAGAAATACAGATCTTCAGTTTGGCAACGAAGGAAGCTTATCACGCCGGACAAGGATCATCGGGAGGTAGTAGTAAGTAAGGATATGTATCACTAAACTCGAGGCACAAGGTAGCTAATAGCGAACAACAACCATAGGACGTCGGGTGTAAATAGAAAACCGAATGGCCCATGTGTGCCATAGCCCACTCACCTATAAGCTTTTCCCGTTGGACCCTGACCCGCTTCTAGCAGAAGGTACTGCCCGGCACGGCGAAACGCTTCCAAAGATATCGGGGTTGTGGTACTACCAAGGCGGTGAGCAGTCCAAGCAGTAAACGCAAAGGACTTTATGCATATCTAAAAGCTAAGAACAAAGGACTGGCTAGAGCACTATTGGAGATAGGACCTAAGCCAAGGAGGCAAGACTAGCAAGGCAGCCGCACCCACTTACACATCGTTAGTCTCAATATTCTCAGCCAGATCGGAGACTTCCATGGGGTCGGCAGCAGACGCCATTCCTAGAAAATGCAATCCATCTAAGTCAATAAAGACGCCCTCACTCGCTTGCGTTTATAGCAGTCTCTTGTAGTACACCGTACCCAAGAGACTGACTTTCTGGTTCTTACCTTCTTCGGGCCAGCAAGAAGAGAAAGGAACTAAGAGAGGACCAATATGTGTCTGTTTAAAGATGTGTGCCTCTCCATATACCCAGACACTTGCTGGCTAAAGAGCCATGGGTACGGAGAGGCAATGGCAAAGTACCCGGATGCAGTTCGGTGGTTCGAGAAATGAAGGGAGGCAACCATTAGCGTTCCAGATCTCTCAAACTCCAAAGTTCCACTTACTCTGCAAACCCTTCTTAAAATGAAATCGAAGGCTGGTCCTGCAACGGACGAAGGCAAAAGCGTCTTCCCATCTGTCTTATAAAGCAAGTCCGTCACGTCCCTGCTAGTACCTCCTCTCGTCCTAGAGACAAAGAAATTAGATCTAGTGTCACTGTAGACTGGTCATCATGACAACAGTCGAGGCAACTCGTTATCCTCTTGCACCAACCTCAAATAGTTAGCAACGGTCCGGTGAAAGAAATGCACTGCCTCTGAGATCGGCGTGTTGCCCCAACGATCAACAACATTAACGTTGGCCCCGAGCTCTTCCACCAAGAACTGTACTGCTTCAAGACTGCCTTCACTAGCCGCCACATGAAGAGGAGTCCTAAAAAATGAGGGATTACGACCTTGTCAGACTTTTGAACGTGATGATGTAGGGCCGTGGCACTTAATACGTAGGCTCAGCATGAGAAGAGACTGCCATGGCACGTGGCGGATTTGTGCCGCAACGGGGTCAATAGAGTTTTGCAAGAGAGGTTTTGCCAGTGGAAAGGATCATAGAACTTGAAGGGACCGAGAAAAACAGAAAGAGTTTTTCGGCAGTTACCTGAGGTCGTAATCCCCGTCATCAATACTGCTCATGGCCTTAGCCGCAAGCTTCAGTCTCCCCACGTCTCCGTCTCGCGCTGCTGCACAAGCCGCGGAAACAGCTTCATCATTCCTAGTAGGGCCTGAGAATAAAATCGAGACAGAAGGAAAGGAGTGTGAGCGAGGCTCGCTAAAGCCAATCATAAATAGAGCTGGAAAGATAAGGGAGTTGGGATGGCAAGATGACAGTTGGACCCAACATACTGCCAGATCTGCAAACTATAAGCTAATCCCGCCAAGTAATGGAGAACAGGAAGGGGTAGCTCACATAGGTCGGTAAAAATGTCACATACCGAGCACGCTGGCGGCCCTTCTGAGCACCGTCAGTGCGCTAGTGTTCCCCAGCGTTAGGGCGAGCTCCAAAGGTGTCAGACCCTGAAGATCCTTGACGGTAAGGTCTGCCCCCGAACTGATCAGTATCTCCAGAGCACCAAGTTGGTCAGCCTCTACCGCCACGTGCAGTGGAGATCTAGAGTGTGAGGTGCGGAAGCAGTAAGCTAAAAAGGCGACAGAAGGATGGAGAAATCATAAGCTGTATGTGCACGGAAATTACCGGTCCCCGTCGTTTACGTGATGGGACTGCCCCTATGCAGTTGCAGCAGAGGTCTTATGTTGAATGTCAGAAAGAAGCCATTCATAGCTGAGGGTGGAGGGAAGAGCTAGACAGCAGGGCAACAGACCTTCCTACGTGATCTATAACATTCAGGTGCATTCCTTCCTCGAGGAGGGCTCGCCGGAGCCGTCGTAGATCCCCGGCAGTTATTGCATTCCATAGATCCGAGTGATCTTTCTGCCCTTCACTTCGGCTGTGCCAGTCTCTGTCTGTTGGGCTCCACGGTCTACCAGCAGGGTCAAAGTGTGAGGTCAGGGAAGGGAGACCGCAAAGAGACTCTGCTCTCATGGTCCGCAGAAGAGCGAATAGGCCTCATGGACTTACGATGCAGGCTTAGGACCAGAGGTGAAAGCCGGGATCTCAGGCAGAGACTTATCGGTCATCCAGTGGCCCTTCAAGAGACGTGAGAGCTCGTGATGTTCATATTCTGAGGAGGAAGTGGGCGGTTCAGTATATATTATGGTGGATCTCCCTGGAGATGAAAGGTCCCCACAGGGGGCGATATATATGCCAGTGTAAATCACCTTGAGCATAGTCCATCGGTGTAAAGCCCCACTTGTCAACCTCCATTGGGTTGGCTCCTGCCCTCAGGAGGACCTCACAAAGCTCAGCATTACCCTCACAGGCAGCGACGTGCAAAGGTGTCCTGAGTAGATGATAAGAAGAGATGCGAAAGCGTAGAGAAGAAGGTCAGGTCTGCACTCTAAAGCTAGATCAACCAGCATTACAACCTTGCGTTGTCGTCCTTGACATTCGCGCCATAACCAGACTGAAGCAAATGCGCCACCAGGTCTCTGTCACCCTGTTTTACTGCGTGGTGGATACTCTCAACTGTCTCATCGAGCTCTGGGATCGTCTCTGTAAAGAAGCCCGGCGCATTAGGGTCAATGCGGCACCCAAAAGGAAGCTGTCTTATGTCTTACCGCTCGCCCCCATCTGAGAGGACAGACGCTGGCTACTTTCGTCGTCATCAAGATATCCGTCGAGAACACTTCGCGGCAAGAGATATGAGTAACGTTAGCAGGGAAGAATGCTTTGATACACCTACCTGATGGTCACACGCCGTTTGTTCCCCAAGGAACGCCGCACGGCGGGCCGTGAAGATGACGCCATGCTTTCTCAATCGGCTAGCTCCAGTTTCCCTTTGCCGGAGAATGAGATTGGAGTATGCATAGGGAAGTTTGGCGGCGCTGAGATATAGGTATCCTGGTCCTCTATAGAGCCCTCGCCTGCCGAAGCCCCTGCAATATATGACTCCCTCCACGCCGTTTGAAGTCCAGAGCCGCCAAGATTCTAATCGAGTCATCCAGGCCGCCTGGCAGTCAACGCTCCGGACCCAGGCAGACGCAATGCTAGCGAGAGGGCCTATACATGCGCCGGAGCAGAGCACAAGCAAGACAGCACGGCCAGGCAGGAAGGAGGTGATGATGAAAAGATGTTGAAGTGGAAGACATCTCACCCTTCCCGCACTAGACGTTAACCGCCGACTCGTTAGCACAGGCTGGCGCATCAGTTGACACTCCTTCATCGATCTGCCTACTAATAATATGGATAACGAGCCGACTTCCGGCCGGCCATCATTAGCTTGGCCCCTCCCTACTTGTGATGAGTAGGAAGTAAGGAGATTTGGAACCTGAGTCGATTGCCTTAGTCGGACTCCAGGCACGGACAGCAACCGGGAAGGCTGATGGGACGATGCCTCCGGGGCGCTGCCGTAGTGCCTGTAGGGCATCTTACCACGTCTTAGCTCTGTACTTCAGTGAAACTTTCGGTGCAGGGAGGTTGACGACGCTGGCGTACAACTTCAGCACTTGCCTCATCTTGGGCTGACTAGTTCCATATGGTGGACAAGTGGTCCCCAGTGTGGTTCCAACTTCCATGGTTCTAGCCTCTTATTTGTAGAGATGTCGCATGTCGCCTACCTAGGGCTGCAACTGGACAGGAAGGACTTTCTTTGATTTCAAAGATACCGGCAAGCGAAAGTATTCTAGGCAAATGGCGCTTGACAGTGGGAAGAAGGAGCATGACCATTGTGAGAACTAGAAACAGATGTCGAACAGTCTGTCATCAAATGCTGACTCTCATTCTTGAGGGTTACATAGCGCAGACTGGTCTTTCCGGCCCCCGATGTGATAGGTCATTGAAAGCCTTCTAGCTCGTTGAGGCTTGCATTGTTACACGACCCACCCTTCGCTAGCAATGGCTTTGTCACAGGCACAGCCATGTAAAGGCGCATATAAATCAATGTCACGTCACTTCATGCGAGGCTTCTCGCTCATGATGCTGCTTGTTGCTTCTTCTTTGGTACGAACTTAGGTGCATTTGGATCCTTGCGTACCACGAAGTCTCGTAGATTGATTTTCCCTGCTTGCCAGAAGCTTAGGGAGTTGTTTGGCAGATTGAGGATGACTGGGTTTCCTCCTGTGATGCCCTTCGTTGTCTGACCAGCGTACTGCTTGTGCTCCGCATGAATCATTTCCAACCTCTTCTGGTACTGTCGACTTCGGCTTTCCTTCCGCTTTTGTCTTTCCGCCTCTTTCGCTTCAATCACTTTAGGATCGTACTCCTCCAGCATTATCGTGAGATGCGCATGAGGTTTCTTCTTGATACCAGAACGACCTGAGAGGGTAAGCATTCAGGGCAGCTAATCGTCGACGGACTTAGCCTTAAGAGAGCTTACCCTTGCTATGATAGCTGATCCTTTTAAGATAGTAACCGCGACCAACAATGGCCTGGCTGATTTTTAGGTTTGGAGGTTTGACCTCGTGATGGATGTCTGCCAGATTGACTGCGCGGCGGATTGTCTCGAAGGTTATCTCTGCGTACTTCTTCCTCTTGTGCACCTTTAGCTGGTCGATCGCGTCAGGCACGCTAAGCCCCCTAATCTGTAAGGTGAGCATAGAACCATAGGATGAGACGGATCAGCTGACAGAGGTAGCGTTACATATGTCTCATTACCTGTCTAGCTATGACGTTCAGCTTCCTCGGACTTGCGCGAAAGTTTTTCAGCTGAGATTTGACGATGACTGGCTGGAAAGGTGTTGACATCTGATCGTTCTGGCCGTCATCGTCGCTAATGCTGTGGCCCTCTTCCCCAGCTTTAGGTACGCCAATTCCCGCATTCTCATTTGCCCGAACAAATGGCGCCGTAGTGGTCCTGAGGCCCATGCCATTGTGCCTCAAGAACGCCCCTCCGTCTCTTCGGAGGAGCTGCCCGCACAGTGACCTTATCATTGTGCTTTGTGTGCTATCGCATACGCCTAACCTCTTCCACTCTGAAGCAGATCTTCTACTATTTACCCTTCTCAGACAGCACAAAAATAACCTTTCCCTTCCTCTGAGGTGGTTCCGACAGATCGCGCTCAGTCGAGAACTCTGCCCCAGAGTTTTCTTGACGTTCTATCGCTTCCCAGCCAGACAGCTCATTGTCGCAGAGAACTCAAGCAGTAGAGCGCTCCTCTCGAGCCAATGAAAGCATAGATTATTATTGCTTTCTACATCACTAGTAACTGATCGTAAAGTAACTGATTCCGCTTGTCTTCGCCTACAGAGGCCGCTAACGGGTATGTGGGAGAAGGACGTTCACTCCTCAATCAGAATCTTCAGAATTGTGAAAGATATGGCCTGAGATCCTTCGCTGCGGGCTGCACAGTTTTCGCCTCTTGCAGAGCTTCAAACCCCGCCTCATATTTGGATAGCTTTCTAGGAAATAGCAATAGCAATATCACGGATACCGATGAGGAAGGTGGGACTAATATCAAGGAAAGGCGATATAGGCAGGCACCTTCCACTATAGCACCCTCTTCGTCCAAAGGAGAGTTTGTCGAGGTGTGGCTGTCGCGCCGGGTGGCGAAAAGCAGAAAGCGATGTGCTGAATAGTGCTCCCCATAGGTAACACCTCCAGGGTCCTCTTTGACACAGAAAAGAAGAGAGGAATCATACATCAAGGACGTTAGGATTACCACGAACAAAGGGTAGAGAGACGAAGGAGAGCTGCTAGAATATCACCGGGTGATGTTATCAACCCTGGCTCACTGAAAATGTCAACCAAGGTCGCAGATGTTATAGTTGTTGGAGCGGGGATTTCAGGTCTGACAGCAGCCTATCGCCTCACACAGGCTGAAGCTTCCGTCTTGGTTTTAGAGGCTAGTTCTAGAGTTGGAGGGAGGCTTTTCTCAATTGAAGCGTATCCTGGTAAATGGATTGACCTTGGGGGCCAGTGGGTGGGGCCGACACAGGTTGATGTGCTGGACCTCCTCAAGGAGCTTGAGCTTGAGACCTTTCCGCAGCCAGTGGGTGCCGAGCTGCTTGAGTATCGTGGCGACTTACGCGGTCCGTATAAGGGCACAATCCCTCCGCTACCATTATTTGCACTTCTTGAAGTCCAGTTCTCTCTTCTGAAAACCCTCAATAGAGAAGCCGCCAAAATTGATGCAGTCAATCCGGAGAGAAGTCCAAACGCACTGGAGTATGATTCTATTACACTGGACGAGTGGGCGAGGAGAAATATGTGGACCGACGCGGCTAGGAAAGGATTGGAGCTGGCTATCCGAGCCACTCTCTGTGCCGAAACTACTGAAGTGTCTTTTCTTGCTTTCCTTTGGTATATCCGTACCGCGGGCTCCGTTGAAGCACTACTTGACTTCGAAGGCGGTGCCCAGCAGGACCGTATAATAGGTGGCACGGACGGGATCTGCCGAGCCCTATTGCAGCGAATCGGGCCTGAAAAGGTCAAATTTAACTCACCAGTCACAGAGATCAAGCAGGATGCGGATTGTGTGTCAGTAAGAGATCTATCTGGCAACGTCTATCATGGAAGTCGAGTGATTCTGGCTCTTCCTCCGACGTCCTATAGAAGAATAAACTTTATACCGGGACTTCCTGTCTCCTTGCAGACGCTGGTCAACCGCCTCTTCATGGGCTCCATGTGCAAAATTTGGGCTGTGTACCCTCGCGCCTTCTGGGTGGATAGGGGTCTCAGTGGCATGGCCGTCACAATGCCTTATACCCCAAGAGACAGACAGCACTTGAAGGTACATATGGCGGAGAAGGAGGAGGAATGGAACCCCATAACGACGGTATGCGACGGCTCCAATCACGATAGAAGCCTTAACGCCCTTGTTGTCTTCGTCAATGGCTTTCAGACGGTCCGATTCCTGAAAAAGCCTGAGGAACTCAGGAAGAAACTTATCCTTGATCGTTTGTCTCAGTACTTTGGTGAAGAAGCGAGGAGCCCGGACTCCTACGTGGAGCAGAATTGGATGGAGGACCCTTGGGCTATGGGAGCTTACACTACTATCCTACCAGTGGGCGCTATGACTCTTTACTCCTCCTTGGACGACCTACGACGTCCCGTTGGCAGGATCCATATGGCGGGTACTGAAACAGCAACAAAGTGGCCAGGATATATGTCTGGTGGGGTTCAGGCGGGAGACAGGGCTGCAGTCGAGGTGCTGAAGGTGCTAAAAAACGAGAGACAGGGAAGTGGCTAATGCGCCAAGTAATCGTCCACACTAGGGAAGCGATCGAAGAGGCAGCTTCTAGACTTTGTGCCAGTTAAGGCTGGCTTTGCAGGAAATCTAAACTCTCCTCCACAACATAGCAGTTATCCCTCTGCAATAGAGCCTAGGAAATTGTTAGCGTTGACGGAGGGATGCACTTTACCGACATAAAAAAGATCGTGAGACGGTTTTGTTTTCATCTCTACCCAGAAATCACTCTTTGCTATCAATGTGCTGTGCACACAGTCGCGGTTAAGATGTCGTCACACAACATGATCTGTTTTCTATCGAGTAGCCACATAGTAGACCATTGTACGACGAGCACGTCCGTAAGCCCAAATTGGTCAAGACTCGACCAGCCTTCTGCATGAGATTCAGTCGAATGCTAAGGTGTTCTATCTCTTAGTATTATAACGTGAAAGAATGGGTCCCGCCCGTGCAAGCAACAAGGCAGTGCACAGGGCAATGTATACTTCCAGAGTTGGCATCATTAGGAGTTTCAGGCGGGAGCCTCGAAGCTTCGAAAGTCTCAAGGGGCGAAGATTAAACGAATTTCTCTTTCTGCAGATCCTGGAGAGTCCGATCCATGGACTGCATTCTTTTCTCCGTCAGTCCCATAGTGCGCACGGATGCTATGTGTTGACGAGTATACAGAAAGGTCATTCGGCGCCAGGTTGAAAGCTGTAGCACTTTTAAGCCTTACCTGTTGGGTGCCTCAGCACGAGCTTTCTCGGAGTTCGTTGGCCCAGCAAGCTCTCTCCACGCTTTGATCGCATTCTCCTTCTGCAAAATGAGACCGACAACCGGACCACTAGTCATGAAAGCAACGAGGTCCTTGAAGAAGGGTTTCTCCTTATGCTCGCCGTAAAATTCCTCAGCTTTCTCTTGAGTGAGCTGGAACTCCTGCTGCTTGACAATTTCGAAGCCTGAAAAAGGAGAGACCGCCTTATAAGCCCGCTGTGACTCTTTGTCCGAGAAGGCTCTGATCTTTACACAATATAGCTCCCACTATAGACTTGTCAATCTTACCATTCTCTTTGATCTTGTCTACGATAGCTGGTACGTGGCCAGCTGCCATCGCGTCAGGCTTGATCATGGCATAAGTCTTCTGTAAGGGATCTATAGTGAGTTCAGGAAAGAAAAAGAGAATCTCTCTGTAGGCGGACTCTGGTCCGTCCGAGCCATGGACAGCGTTGCAAGTGCCATTGGTACCATACAAAGCACGGATGGATTCGGGAGCTTCCTCTTTGGCCTTGAAGCAGTTCGTCGGCCCAATGAACTTTCTCCAAGAAGTCACCGCCTTCTCCTTTTTGAGAACCATAGCAACGATAGGTCCGCTCGTCATAAAGCGGACTAGCTCCTCGTAGAAGGGTTTGCCCTTGTGTTCGCCGTAGAATTCTTCAGCGTGGTGAGGTGAAAGGGTAAGCTGTCGCTTCTTTACAATCTCAAACCCAGCTGCTGTCGTCTTCTCGACGATCTCCTCCGCCTTTCCGGCCCCGACTGCGTCTGGCTTGATCATTGCATATGTGTACACAGTCCTACATAAAAACAGCGGTGTGTGGCACAAGAATGAAGTAAATAGCAATGCTCACGAGCTCCGACTGTACGGTATGGTAAGTCCCATACCTATCGTTGTGCCCAGGGAAGAAATAGGCAATCTCCCTTTCGGCTGTGGCATCGGCATCGGAGCCGTGTGCTGCATTTCGGGTGCCATCTGTTCCAAATCTTGCGCGGATGCTAGCGATGACGATGATGTGTGATCAGCTTTGGGGGTTCTCAGGCCGACAACTATCGTATACTTTTACCTTTCAGGAGCCTCTGCCTTAGCCCTGTCAGTGTTGGTTGGACCCAGGAGCTCCCTCCACTTCTTGACAGCCTCGTCTCTCTGTAGCACTAGCAGTACTGCTGGGCCACTGGTCATAAACTCAATGAGGGTTGGAAAGAACTCCTTTTCTTTGTGCTCTTTGTAGAACCCTTCAGCCTGCTGCTGGGTAAGCGTCGTCTCTTTTTCAAGGACCACCTCAAAGCCTAGAGCACATGGCTTAGGCTTAGGTCTTTTACCTTTAACTTAATAGGAATAGGTCCAGAGACTCTTACCGTGCTCCCGGGCTAGAGAGAGGATCTCGTCCTTCTTTCCTGAAGCTACGGCATCTGGCTTGATCATGGCAAATGTTTCCCGGCCGGCCAGAGGCACCTGAATGCTTGATGCGCCTCCCATTATTACAGATCCTTAAACACCCTTTTGTCTCTAGAATCTTGCAGTCAGCAAGGCGTAGCTGGTTTCCTGACAAAGCAATTCTGTCTCAGCAAAATCTTTCCTCAGGAAGGAGGAAGACCTGTCGGTGAAGTAAGATATCTCTTGATGTGTCTTGCTCGTCCTCTCACGCTGACGCTTGGCAACTGGCGGCCTTATGAGAATGAGCACTAGCTAGACTTTGAGCAAAGCACGTGGTGGCGTCGCTTCAGGCGGACCGAGGGGCGGTGAAGAGACAGTACTACCTATCCTCTCAACCTCTCTCCTGCTGAGGATACCGGACAACAACAGCCCAATTACGGGTACCGTAACATCCCATACGGACAATACTCTTTACGAACCGTCAGCGTTCCTACGTACAACAGTAAGTACGAAGGGAAGATCTTTGTCCTCAACTGGGCTTGTCCTTTCGCCTTTCGCCCTTTCATCAAACGAAAAACGATGCGGTTAACGGCTCTCATAGCAGCGATTGTACTGGTCGTACCTGCTGTACAGCGGTTATAGGATCGGACTGTTTACATCTCATCCTACCGTTTTACGACCAACCCACGCCTTCGTCTGTTGATGGGGCCGCCGGCCGGCTTTGATCAGCGTTCATCAACGCTATTATTAGTCTGCAGTCTGCAGACGCAGCAGCAAAAAGAAAGTGTACGCGTGTGACTGCAGTGACTGTACTCTGTCAGTCACCCTGGTCACTGCTACGGGATGATGATGTTGCTTTCCTCCGCCCTGCCCAAAAAACAGGTGATGGCTGCGCTCTTTATTAAAAGATTCTGGTTTGGGAAGTATCTGCTGTGTATGTTTGTGCCTTTGTGGGCAATCAATGCTTGAGGCCAAGAACTCTCAGGGGGCTCGGCAAAACATCTCATGGTGAGCGACTCATACAACAAGGGCACTTGACCATCATACCTGCTGGGAGCGACGCCGGACTCAACAGAGATGATGGTCAATACTGGTACTTCGAATGGTAACAACGTTGCACCAAGATGCATCCAGCCGCAGCCACAATGATGAAAAGGGTTCACCTCATTATACGACCAGCCAGGGTCAACATGAGGAGTACTGCCTAAATCGGTGATAAAAGTATTATATCGCTTAAAGAGCGGCATAAAGGCCGAGATAGAGCCACATAGCGTCGCTCTCCCTGTTGCTGGTATGTATGTCAGAGCTTTCGCAGATTATTATGCTGGTATAAACTGTTCACTTTGTGGACCTCTTCTTTACAAAGAGGAGAAGTACTGAGCCCATTGACTTGAGAATCGAGCCTTGCGGCTGTAACATTGGGAGCAGTACCAATCATCATGTCAGACTAGTAGCTGATATATCTTCTTCAAGTGCCATCTAACTAGCTCCGCCATATATTGTTACTCTCCAAGCACTCCTTATTCCTCCTGGCTCACCCCTTGCCAGGATTTATTATCATGCTGGCATGAAGACGAGTCATGAAAGATCACCTGGCAGCCTACACCTTGTTAATTTCTGAACTCCTTCTTCCATCGCTTGATGGCTGAAAGAAATATGCTTGCAGGCGCCGGAAGCTCAAACGCTCGTTGCTTCGTCTTAACTCCTTTCTCGATCGAGTAGCTAGAGTTGATCAAAGACAAAGCCGTTCAGACAGCGTTTCTTTCTTTGGTGTCCCTAACGAATAATCACATTCATGAAATGTTTTGGGACAGCATGCCATATCAATCAATGACGCGTTTATAACTTTGTTGGCAACCCCCTTTATATAACTCTGTAAGTCGGTGGCGACTAACGCCCCATATTGAGCTCTTTCTGTCAGATCGAGACCTCAGTCGCTCCATGTCAGCAGATGCTTACTCTTAATCTCCTTGCTTGTTCTTCTTGGGCCAAAGCGGTAAGTGATATGAATTGCTACACGAAAGAACAGAGAAACGTTGAGCTCGTTGAAGCTACCACACTGAAAGAATATGAGTGGGGAGAAATGTCCATGAGGCAGAGACCTATCTCAAAAGATAGTTGGGCGGAAGGTTGACGTCACATCAACTGGAATTCACGCCCATTTAGCTGGCAAGGGTCTGTGATGTCATGATGGAGGGGGCTACCCCAACACCCATGTCAGCGTACCTCCGAAGGCAGAATGCATTAAGACAGAATGACCTGGTTCAGATTGACCAGGACATCTGTCTCTCAGAACACTCCATCTCTACGGTAAACTCAGGCAACATGTCCCTCGCCCTTTTTGCCCAACCAAGCGGCCTCGATGACTGGTTCCGCCACGACGCCATATAGTCGACCCGTTCGGCGGACACTAAAAGGCTGATCAAAAGTGCGCAATGCTGAAGGCGGCTGAAGTCATAATCCTTCCGCTTTGATATAAAACCCTTCCACTTCGGATTCTTGGCCTCCTGATTCTTGACGGACACTGCCAGAAGGAAGGGTCGAGCAGCCATGCAACTCACACCCCTCTAGCTCAGCATGAACTAACGATACTCATAAGCAACTTCCAAGTGATCGCGAGTCCGCGGCGGCTGTTCCTACTTCATTGAGATTTGCACCCTCCAAAACCTCTTTGGGCATTCCCTTATTGTTTGCGAGAGCTCTTACCGGATCGTATGGAATGGCTGCGATTGGTTGATGAGTTATGATAACACGACAGATGAAGATGATATGTATGTACGGTGGTGAGTGATCCTAACGTTACGGCTCGCTATGGTGCGCGCTTGGCTGCGGCCTTCTTAGCTGCAGTGACAGTGGTATTAGATGAGTGACAACACTACCTGTCCAGTGCGTACGTCCTACCTTTCTTCTTCTTAGCCTTCTTATCTTTGTCTTTGAATTGCTGAAGTAGAAAAAGAGAGATGGAGCCGTAAGCCAATGACGCTCACGAGACCGACGGCCTGAAGAGGTACCTGAACTTTCTTGAACATTGGTGCGGTTTTGAGGATATCCGGTAAAACTATGAACCTGATCTGGCTGCCACGAAGATAGATCTAGAAAGAGAGAGATAAGGAGAGCCTATTTCCATTCCTTGGAGAGTCTCTCACTTGCCTGTTCCAACTTGCTAACTCTGCCATCTCGCGCCGTATAGGTGACGCCACTCATCTGGAGGTTCATGCTGTGGACATGATTAGAAAGGCAGCTGTCACCTGAAGACTTTTGACAAAGGTAGCTTACCTATCCTCGCTCTCATTGAGCAGACCTCGATAAATCTCTCCTGTCTTTAGCTCTACAGTTATGGGGTTACCCTCTCCCTCATGGAGAAGCTTGATCGGAACGCTGGTATTCTTCGCCATTCTCTTGCTTTAAGAAAGACTTCGAATTACGTTGAACTAAGCCTCTGGGGTAAATCGCAGACGATGCTCGCAAGGGGACTTCTCACGAAGCAGAACGTCGGATAGGCAGGCGCTGGGATAGCAATGTAGAGTCTAGCGTCGGAGTCGCAAGCATGTGTCAAAACCCTTTACGAGTTGCAATGATCTTCAGTCAGGAAAGAGCATTGTCAGAGCTTATTGGGGGAGCTCTTCTTGGCTCCGCACACAGCCCCTGATTGTAAAAGGGGTTACCGGCTATCGAGATCCGAAAGTTAGAGAGATCGATCGCCTCGTAGTTTCCGTACCATACATTCTTCTAGTTCTATGGAGTGTTGGGCAATCATAAATCAGTAAATGCTCATTCTCCTCTGGCAGGAGACAGCTCCTGATCTCTCCTTCTGTGAGACGGGTACAGTTTGGAAGGGGGATAGAGCTGCACGAAGAGCGCAGACCCTTGATGGCAAGCTCCTAGAATTGCTGGAGTGAGCGTCAGTGCCCTTAACGCCTTGCGCACATATTGGGAAACCAAGACGGTACATAGCTGGTCCCACACTGTGTCCAGATTATAGGGCTCCCTCGCAAAGGACTATGAAGCTCTAGGTACAACTATAGGCAATTTTGGAAAGGGCTTCGTCTGGACGAGCTACCAGCGCAATGAAACCAGACTAAGGTCAGCCAGGCAGACCCGTAGGCGCTTTGGGGGTCAGTGAAGATGAGTGGCGACGCAGCATCTAGGTGAGTCTGGGACGGAATGCGCTGGGGAGAAAAAACTTATCTGACCTAAGCAATCGGGCTCTAAGTACTGGTCTAGAGCCGAGGAGGTGGTACGTTGACACTAGGGAATGGAGTCTTTCGGAGCAGGAATGGTCCATTATTCTAAGTACCCTACCGACAGAAGATAGGACCAAGGTATCAAAAGAATGCCTAAACCCGTAACATATGTTGATCGCTGAGAACCTCTAGATCTCCCGCTTCAGATTTGAGAAAGACCGAAAAATGGCGTTGGTAAGCAGGCTGATTCAGCGGTCCCTGATCAGTCACTCATTTGATATACCGCTCGATGACGTCCTCATACGAAGAACTCCAGAGGTGGGCCACTGTGGCTCCCATTGTCCTTGACTTCGTGAGGGCACCAGCTGATGTTGCTCATTTCTAGGGCAAGCCCTTCTTTGAAAGCTGTGTCAAGGACCAGATCTTGCCCTCATGGAACTTCAATGTCTCACACCATGCTGGGATTGTCGCCATCGCCAGCGAGCCCGCAAGTTCTATTGGGCTCGATGTCGTCGACATTGGCGAAGAGCCACCTGGTTCCAAGTCCTTGAATGAGTTCTTCCGCCTCTTCGGTCCGTACTTCACAGACAGTGAGTGGTCTGTCATCAAAGAGTAGGATTCACTCCATCTTGCGCATTTGAGGTTACTATTATTTACCAAAGACGTTTACTAGATCTGACGAAGATAGCGAGAAGCTGAAGGTCTTCTACTACCACTGGGCACTCAAAGAGTCATACATCAAAGCGGTAATTTATGCTTCAACCTAAAAGCAACCCCCTTGACACCAAACCCTAACATCACCATCTGTCCCTCAGGTAGGAGTTGGATTGGGTATGGACCTGCGAAGACTGAACTTTGCGTTGAGACCTGAGATCGATAATAATAGCTGGTGGTCCGCAAAGCTTCAAGTAGATGGCACCATCCTTGACGGCTGGAGGTAAGGAAGCATGCCCGAGCAACTGCTGTCGTCCTCTTCCTAACTGCTGGTGTTACTCGCATTTTGATGTCCTGAGACAGATTCTCAATACAACCCCTGGAGGGATCCTGCGTAGCAGCTGTGGCAGTTGGGCCCCCAGCAGGATCAGTGTCGTCTTGTCTTCCCCCGACCCATTTCACTCGTCTGAAGCTGGGAAATCTGCTGCCATCAGAAACCCTGCAGTTTGATCGGTCATTCTGTGGGCCCTATTCCTAGATATCCAGAGGATTCCAGGGTCAGCCTGTCCTCAACATCCGCCTTTCTTTGTTGATGGGTCCCGGGTGCTCAGCGACAGTCATACCATCGTGGAAGTAGACGTGGTTAAGAGTGTCCGGCGGCAGGAGAACGAAGGAGCAAAGGAGAAGAAGAACTGCGCCTATCACCAGGAGAAGAAATTTATGGTGTCCAGTAGTCTTGCCAATGTGCTGCTTGAGTGAAGACAACTCTCCGCTCTTCTTCCACCGGTTGTCATGGCTTACGCTGGTTACTTCTACAGTCGGCATGCTTATCTCAAGATTCGGATTGGCGAAGCGTAGTGCCGTCCAACACGCCACAACTTGCGGGCACACGAGTAGCGGATGCGGCGGTCTCTTCTTGTCTGAGCCAACAAACAAAGAATTGAATACTCTTGTCCTCCAGCTCGACGGGGCTTTTCCAGTCTAGCACCCGTTCTGCTCGCTGTTAGCTTACAAGCTGCTGTCCTTGGCTTGCTTTATAGACCACGTGCTCCATCGCTGTCTCTTCAAGCTCTGCAGGGCACGGGCCCAAGACATTTGGATGGAATCTGCATTTTGGTTGTCTC
>FLMG01000591.1:10418-38909 GCA_900088475.1 Hyphochytrium catenoides
GGCGAGAGACACAGAAGAAGGAGCGAGAGACAGAGGGAGAGAGAGACAGAGGGAGAGAGTGACAGAAGGAGACAGAGAGAGAGATAGGAGAGAGAGAGAAAGACAAGGGGAGAGAGAGACCAGGAGAGAGAGAGAGAAAGCGAGAGAGAGAAAGAGAGAGAGAGAGAGAGACGGGGAATGGTGTTGAAGGAGAGGCTTGGTGACCGATATAGCTCCCGGCGATAACGGACGGCATCGGCAAACCCACATAGGATGAAGTTCTCCTTCACCCACACGTCTATCCAACAGAATAACTCTATGCAAACCCAAGCAAGTGGTGTGGCGCTCTCCAAACACAATTACTGTAGCGTCATTATGTAAGGAAAGACTTTGAGAACTGTTTTACAGTAGGCGCTGCCGAGCCATCGAAATATTCCCCTTCAAAGTTCCCAAGTAAGAGAAACCTTCGAGAGGGAAAAACCTTGGATTACCTGCCGTGAAAAAAACAAAGGAAGCATTGTTTCTTACCTTGGGTCACCTCTCTCTCACCTCTCTCTCACTCGTACAGCAGCAGTTGCTTCTTCCTATTTTTGGCTCCTTTGCCTCCCCTTCCTACTGCTGCTAGAGCACATCGAACCACCCTGGTCAATGGGTGATGGAGACGATAGTCATTATCAGTCATCAGTGACAGCAGGAAGTGAGTGATGGGCTCGTTCACTGGCAAACTGCTGCTACTACGTGGCGACGCCTTCCTTTCTTTTCCTTACTGCGGGATACTGCGGCCCTAAGCAAGATGAGAAGAGGATAGGCTTAGAGTATTCTTCACTGTGTAAGGGGAAAGGGGCCTACTACTATCAGCAGGCCTATCTTGATCATCATTGTAAGCATCTTCTCTGTCTTCGCCTTCTTCAATCTTTTTTTGAGAGTTTGGACTCGACCTACCGCGAAGTTAGGAGGAGGACGGGGTAAAAGAAGCCAATGGTAATGCTATGGGACCATAAGAAAAGTCAAAGTCCAACTACCTACAGGACAAGCAACAAGAATTCAAACCCTACGAACGCTGCATTTTTCCTACTGTTACAACGGCTACGTAACCTTTGCAACCAAGGACAGCCCTGACTGTTGACGGCGATCAGCCATCTGAACAAACCTAGGTAGATGCTGCCATCCTCACATCGATCATGGCAGTAGACCTTTCATTGAAGGTCTGTCAACAGAGATTGGATGATAGAGTAGGTAGACCAGACCATTGAAAGAGACAGCATGAAATTAGCTGCTCAATGTGAACATTCGTTCACATCTTCTCTTCCGAGTCGACCCCCCGAACCTAGCGTCATATTTCGGCGGACGTCATCAGTAGGTCCATATGAAGTTTTCCGTGCTAAAGGCCTAAACAACAGCAATTTCGTACTGGCGAAGAAGCCCCGGGTGTGGTTGTGTTGCCCTCCTGCTACAGACATATAACCGGTACGTTTCGCTGCTGCGTGAGGTAGCGAGTTTGGTTGCCTCGAGTCATTAATAGTCACGTTGGAGGAGGTCCTACATCGCCAGCCAGCAGGTTCTAGGCCCTCCTCGATGATGTTTATTATAATGACGACATTATAATAGGAGCCACCACCTGAAGAAAAAGTCCTACCAGGAAACTCTATCCTAGCCAGATGGCCTGCCGCTCTAGCCCCGCGTCGAGCATGAAATTCTGGAGAACATGGTGCCTTACTCTATTCAACAAGTCTTATCATGGCTGTTATGATCCGTATTATTTAGGTAAGGCAGAGCCGCCTGATGGTGACCAATAACTCTACAGTCGACGAGGAGAAGAGCAGACCCTTCTGATGAATATATCGCGGTGAACCTCGCCACCATTACTGCTGTTCAAAGCTCTCTTTCTGCTAACGAACTCTCTACGTTTACCAGCGCGCCGCGGAAGGGTGGTGTTCTTAGTTAGGTCTGCAGGGCAGCAGACAGCAGATGCCTCATTAGAAGCTTCCTTCGTCCTTCGACCCTCTAAGCAGTGAAAAGAGTGATGCTGAGAAGACAACCGCTTTCCTCCGTCGCCTATGTTCTATGTTCTAGTGCTGTGGTATAAACCATGTACGAGATGTCCGTAAGCGTGGGCTTTGCGTATTCCTCCCACTCTTTCGTGGTATAAACCATTTGGAATTGCTCAGCTACTGACATATTAAAAATTGGGGGATTTCCCGCGTTTTGTATGGGCTATTCTAAATGTACAGGTTGCTATCCCGAATCTATGGACATATTGTGGAAGGATTCCGGTTCTGAACGTCATGATGGCTTCCTCTGCCCCTCATCCAACTCAAGGAAAAAGTGTCTTTATCGCATCTCTTACACTTCTTCACCATAATTCTCTATACCTCTGTCTCGATCAGTTGGCGCCATCTCTCAACTCTCTCTCTCTCTCTCGATGAAGTCCCTTCCCTTGTCTTCTTTTCTTTCTCGACTCCTCTGTCTCTTCCCGGATGCGTTAGGATGCTGCTCTTTTCTCTTTCATGGTGCTTCTGGTTCGTTCCTCTTCTTCCCCTCAAACCTCTCTTGACCACGTCTCTCTTCTCTCTCTGTGTCTGTCTTCTCTTCTCTCGATTCGTTCTGTTGATCATCGCATCATCCATCCCTCGTCATCCCTCATCTCTCCCTCGTACGAGAGCTGTTAGCATTGCGGACTCAACAAGCAAGAGCCAAGCTCTGGTCTTCTTCAACACGTTTTGCCCTGGGCCGGAGAGCGTTGCCATAGAGACAGAGCCCAAGGTTTCCCCACTGAGAGTCAATAGAGATTCTGAGATCTCTGCTACCCCTGTGGGGGACGCTTTCCGTCTGGTCTTTCCGGATGCTGTAGACACTTGAGGCTAACCACGGGGAAAAGAGAAAAGAGCAGATGTTCTACCCAGTTGAAACAAGAGACTAATATCCTTGGCACAGGAACGGAGGAAACAGGGACATAGGAGGAAAAAACACCTCCTCTGGACATTATAAAGCTTATCCATCTGACTCTTTCCTCTCCTTGCCAAAGTCAGCAAACTGATTGTTGGAGGAAAGAGCGGAAAGGGGGCCAAAGAGAGAGGGAAAGACAAAAAGAACTAGGAAAAGAGGGAACACCAGCTTGTGGCCCATAGGGTCCAAAAGATGATAGCAGATCTAGAACTAGAAGGGTGCTGCAGCTGGGCCAGCCAGACGCAGGAAGCAACACAGGCTTTCTCGGATGGAGGAGCTTCAGATGGAGAAGAAGACTCCAACGTACCTCTGCAGCTGAGGGTAGGGCCGCGTCTGTTTTGCCGTCAAGTGTGGTTCTCTATTGTTCAACTTGTCCAGATCATTCTGCTCTCGTCTCTTCTCTCAGTCCTTCTTCAAGCTCTTTTCACTCGTATGGCACTATGCTTTTTGCCCTTGCAAACTGGCGTCCTCCATATTATTCCTCCACCGATCTTTGGGTTCTGCGGCAAACTCCGACTTCCCTTGGCCCTACAGAACCGTTGACGCTTGTGTCCAGCTTTACCCTCTTAGTATCGTCGTTCGGGCTACCTTTCTAAGGCCTTTGGTGCCTAGCGTTTAGATGACGCTGACTGAGCCTTTCCCTCTTTAATGCACCCGATTTCGTCTTTAGGCATGGGGTCGACTTGTTCCTATGTTGAAGGGCTTAGAGCCGGTGGATCTAATGAATAACCAGCTCCAATACATCTTCGGGAGAGGATCTAAGGTGGATGTCATTTTCAAGAACGTTCACATCAGTTCCATGCATTGCAAAATCTATGCTAGAGAAGAAGGGCCCGACATGAGGAGAGTGATGATTGAAGATCTAGGAAGTGCAAACGGAACTTTTCTTAACGGAGTGCAGCTGCAGAGAAACCAGCCTCAGGTGGGGCCCTACCTCTCTTACTAAACTATCAAGCGGGCAGCCCTCCTCTCTCTTACCTCCACTGTCGCCCGTAGTCGGACTGTTCTTTTGCTGTTTTAGGCCTCGCTCTCCTGGCTACCTTCTCCCTTCTGTCGGTTGCTTCTATAGGTCCCCTCCCATGCTGATATCCCTAACTATGCGCTTCTCTTTCCAGGAACTCTTGTCCGGAGACATTGTCTCGTTTCTTAAAGCATACAGTGGAGAAAGAAAGGAGAGGAGGAGAGGAGACGGTCCTCACTCTCTGAAGGAGAAGCCGAAGTCTGTTCCTGCTTATTTATTTACCCAGTTCACCTCGAGAAAAGGGATGAACGGACAGGCAGATGTCAACGGTGTGGAGAGTGAATACGATATCATGGAAGTACTTGGGGCTGGGACCTTTGCACAGGTGAGACAAAGGGAATTGGGTGTCCATAGCACATTAGTAAGTCCGGTATGCTGATGCCGAAGGGCAAGAGAGCGGTAACGGCGGAGAAGAAAGAGAGCGAGTTCAATAGAAAAAGAGATCTGGTAGGCATGCTAACGTTCCTTTCGTCCTTTACAGGTGTGCCGAGCTATACACCGACCCACAGGACAGGAGTATGCTGTTAAGATTATCAAGAGAAACCAGTTCTCACTCCTTCCGAACTACTCTGAGAACGATGTCCTGCACGAGATAGAGATGCTTCGAAAGCTGGACCATCCCAACATTATCAAGCTAAGGAACTTTTTCAAGACAGACCAGGCTATATACATTGTAAGGCCAAAATGGAGGAAACTCCTCCTTTCAAACTAAGAAGTAGTAGACTGGTTTTGCCATATGACCATGAGGAGGAGGAGGAGGCAATCCAGTATGGAAGGCTTACGCCGCAAGCTGCCTTTGCTCTTTGAATGTATCTTAAGCTCTACTCTATTTCTTGACCATGGGCTATTCCCTTTACTCCTCTGTCCGTTCCCTCTGGTCCTGTTACGACTTGTCTTTTCTCTAACATGTTCTTGATATAAATCAATCTTGATAGGTTACAGACCTGATGCGTGGTGGAGAGCTGTTCGATCGCATAGTGGACGGAGGGGCGTACAAGGAGAGCTCAGCGAAGAAGCTAGTCGTCAGGATCTTGGAAGGTAGACTCTTCTTTAAGCTGCGTTAGGATTCTGTCCAGC
This sequence comes from Hyphochytrium catenoides, assembly GCA_900088475.1. NCBI lineage: Eukaryota > Hyphochytriomycetes > Hyphochytriales > Hyphochytriaceae > Hyphochytrium > Hyphochytrium catenoides. Next base: position 15,442 of record FLMG01000591.1, read on the forward strand.
CCTGGTGTTAGAACTCTCTCTTTCGGTGCATGCGATATCCGCTTCTAAGCTACTGAACCCTAGGAGTTGCCTACCTTCACGCTCAAGGAGTGGCCCATCGTGATTTAAAGCCTGAGAACATTCTCTTTCCATCCAAGAATGACGACACGTTTCCCAAGATAGCAGACTTTGGCATAGCGAAAGAAGGTAGACCTTCGGCTTCCTCTACTAAACTCTACTCGCTCAAGTTGCCCTCGCTCCATATTTTGGCTGTTACTGCTCTCCCGTTAACTATTCTTTTATCGTCGTGACTCTGCTGACCTTATTCGCTCTTCGCGGGCTTTCTTCTTTCGTAAGCCAACACATTCAAGACCTTCTGCGGCAGTCCTATGTACTTTGCCCCAGAAGTTCTACGCCGGAAAGACACAGTTCATGAGAGGGGGTCCTACAGCGTCAGTGCAGACATGTGGTCTTTAGGTGTGATATGTACTCTTCCCTTCGTCTCTCTCCGCGTTTATCTATGCCTCCTGTCAAGCCCTGTCTCAATTCTCTTGCACGGCAGCACTGGGTGGGCTCGTTCGTGCTATCTATCCTATCTGCCTCGTAGTGCTCAGAAAGTAGGAACTGAATACTCCATGTGCCTTGCCAAATTCTTACTCATTTTCCCTCTGACCCGTATGGCATCAAGCCCTTTTACTTCTACCTTTTCTGCCTGCAATTGCTGGCTGTCTTTTCTGACTTCTGCTGTACAGGAGTGATAGTCTATATCATCCTTAGCGGTAGACCGCCCTTTGAGGATGCCTACTTTGATGAAGCAAGCGGAGGGACACGGTACTCCTTTGGTTACCCCGAGTGGGATCATATCTCTGAGCAAGGTGAGGCTGTTTGTGCTTGGCAGAGCCATCATCGAAGCTGTGCCGTGTACGAGGGAACGCGTCATAGCAGGATCTTCGTCCTCGATAAGGACTGTGGGTGCGATTATGGCAAAATTTTATTGCAGGATCCATTGTATAGCAGACGTCGATGTGGCAGCTATCTCACACGGTCCTCCGCATCATCTGGCCCTCGATCCTTTTATCTCATTTCTTGCGTTTGTAATAGCCAAGGACTTCATCAGACAGCTCCTGGTATTGGATCCCAAGGGAAGGATGACTGCTAAGCAGTCTCTTCAGCATCCCTGGCTGAGAGAAACTGTTGAAAAGCTCACGAGAGAAGGCGGCCAGCCTCCTCGTCCTCAACCAGTTGCTCTCGTCTCTGCGCTGGAGCCGTCTCCTAGTGTGGAGAAAATGGCAACTCTCAGCAGAGATCTTCTCTCTTCATCTATTGCCTGCAGAAGCGACGGTGCTCCAACCCCTAAGGCTGCAGAGGGAGGAGGTGCGGGCAAGAGATCTCGAAACCAAAGCTCTGCAGAAAGCACTGGAACGGCTACGCGCTCCAGTACCGCAAATAGTGAAGGCGAGACTGAGGAGCCGAGCTGTAAGCGCCAAAATAGCAATCGGTAAGCAGTAATCTTCTTGTTGTTGCTCTCCGTGTCTTTGCCTCTTTCTGGCCTCTCCTTTTGACAGCATGCCCCTTCAGTCCGTAGAAGCCATTGTCGAAGCCTGTTTGACGCTTTACATCAGTAGGGAGCTCTAAAATCTGTCAAGTCTACGGAGCCAGGTAGCAGACAACCAAATGCTAAGGAAATGGCAGACAACCAAATGCCAAGGAAATGGAAGACAACCAAATGCCAAGGAACTGGCAGACAACCAATGCCAAGGAAATGGCAGTATAGGGTGACAGTTCAAGCAGGCTAAAGATCAGTCCCTTCCTTCTGTCGTCTGAACTCTATTTGAGGATTATTTATGGACAGAGAACCCCTCAACGGGGACCTGGCGCTTCTCAATGGAGTCCTTGTTGAGTGTAACAGCGCATGACTAAACCCGACGTTTATCTGTGTGCTGATGCAGATAACTAGTTATGATGTTGAGTTCTCTCACTAGCATTGGAGAGTGCTACTAATAAAGTCTGATCTTTTTTAAGAAGAGAGCTCTAAAGACGCGTGTTGCCACAAGCAATTCGTTCTTGCATCGCCACAGTAAAAGTGTGGGGTTTGAGCGGTAGGAATAATACTGGATCTCTGCCTTAGGCAGCTCCCGTGTAAAACATATTCTTCGTGTGATAGTCCACAGCTCATCTGAAGAGTGACCTATGACTGTTTTGAGCGGTAGGAATAATACTGGATCTGCCTTAGACAGCTCCTGTGTAAAACATATTCTTCGTGTGATAGTCCACAGCTCATTCGAAGAGTGACCTATGACTGTCGATAATGGTGATAGCAATGGCGAGAACTTCAGAAGAGTTACTGAGTTATTGTGCTATTCTCTGTAAGTTGAAGACTCTCCAGATCCTTTATTGAAGACGAGCTGCTGCTTTTGAATTGTAGAGCTTCTCATCAACTGCGGGGAAAAAACTATTACTCTCTGAAGCGTCAAGATCAGGCTTATAGTGATCATTGTCAAACGCTTCCTGAGATCTGATTCTTTTGTACAGTGTCGCTTGGAGCGGAAGAAACCACCTTACACAAGGAGTGATCACTTCAATGGCTCTATTCGGTATAAAAGAAGCAAGATAAGCCTCTTTAGAGAATAAACAGTAGAGGAATGGCCTCTATCATAAATAATGTATGAACGGGCTGTTTGATGATGGCATCATGCTGCTTCTTGGGTTGAGCTTCCTGCTTGAAGCTTCGTCCCTAAAGTGAGAACAGCGCAGCAGCCTGTGTGCACCCTGGAGCTAGGTCCTAGCTGCAAGTGCAGTCCGAAAGGGAAGGGAAGATGGAAGAGAGACAGCGGCTTTATGGCTAAGTAAGGTGATGAAGAACCCGATGGTAGTGGGACTGCGGAGAAGAGTCTAAGCGAAGAAGGATCACTTTTATCCGCGACAAGTCCTTCCACACGGGTGCGGACGAGACAAGCTGCCGGATCCTGACGGCTTGCGGGAGGTAGTGTCGCACACTGGGAGGGATACTCTGGCTGACAGTTGGCTGTCAGTTAGACCCTCCTTCCGCCTTGAAGCATTGCGTTTAGTAGCGATATGGCGATCCACCACTAGCTACTGGTCACTGGGAGGCATCAACCCCTCCGTTGCTCGAATCGTCCGGGGCAAGCCTCTCGTTATTTTGCAAACAAGAAGAGTAAGGCGGGACAACCTTCTTTCATTGGCAGGATCTATTCCACTTATGCTTCCCCATCGCAGGCTATCAGCGATATCTGGTTTTCCCCTATCTTCTTCGCCTACCTGGTTCTTTGGTAGAAGCCAGTCGTCTCTCCTCTTGCATGTTTCTTCCCAGTTTTCTTGGTCCTCGTCCCTTCTAGACACTCGCCTCGTGCCTCGTTCCGCTCTACTCTGGCTGCTGGTTTCACCCTTCTCTCTGTCTCTTGTTGTCGACATCCACTTCAGCGCTCACCAACAATGGCTCTCTCCTCTGTCAACCTTCTTCCGCGTGATAGTAGCAGCTAGCAAGGGGTCATGTCGTCGTCTCGTCCTTGGGCGTTTGACTCCATATACGGCTCCCTAGATGGGCCCGACTATGAGCACAAGTACTCGATGATCTCAAGAGATCTGCAGAGCTCTCTTAGACTTGAAAATCATATTGAGAAGCTTCGCGAGATGATAACCTTTATCCGGTCGGACGTGGAACAGGCTCTGCAATCTCCCCATCTGCAGTACTTCCTGGAGGTAGCTCTGCCGTTCTTTGTGAAGACGCTCTTGTCCAGAGGCAGTGACTACGAGGGAGATGAAGTTATCAAAGTTAATGCGCTCTTTAAGGTATGGCGGCCTATGCGACTTCGGGAGGAAGGGCTTCCAAGTGAAGCCTTAGCGATAGAGGATAGTAACACTAGGAGGGGACGAAAAGAAGACAATACTGTCGAAGCAGCCGTAGTTATTTATGAGTAGCGCCAGCAGCGTGGACAAGAGAAAAAAGAGAGGGAGGCAGGAGCCTTGGAGGAGGATGGGTTGACCTTTGCTTGCCCGAGAGCTGCCTTCCTCAGAATGGTCGAAAAATTATGTTCTAACTCGATCCCTCCCTAGGATGTGCTGGAGCTTACTACCTTAGCCCTCCCTTATTGCATCGATGGAATGCTCCAGACCCTGATCCGCCTTTTTGAACAGCATAGGAAGTTCTACGAGGACACTAAGAGAGAAGATGTGGATGGTAGGACCCTACGCTCATTGCCGACTCAATCTCTTCATCCTCCCTCATCCCTCTTGCATAGAAGAGGTGCCACGGCAAGACCAGGAGGCAGATGCTGCAGTCAACAAGTTTCTTTATTGCACAAGGGATCACAAAGCGGCCTCTCCCTTTTTGGTGGGAAGTTGAAAGACGCACTCGCTATAGAATTCGATCCCCTTGCTTCATCAATTCTAAGCGCTTTCATTTTTGTCTCTTTTTCTAAAATAAAACTTATACCCACCTTTCCGGCCTTCTGTGGCGTGGGCTTTTGAGGTCCGTCAGGATCAGTGTGCTTCGTTCCTTACCAAGGTTTTTTGCTGCTCTTAACACCCGGTGCTTCGTGACAATTGCGTCGTGCGATCGTATTGCCCGTTTACCTCCTGCTGTCAATGCTTATAAACTAAACAATACCTTGCCGTGTCTACTCTGTCTTAACGCTTAGATTGAGAACATTGACCACTTCGGGTTAAAAAGTGGCTTCGAGGTTGTCCTGCGCTGCTTGGAGAAGGTGGTGGATGATCCTGAAGAAACGGGTTGGGATAATGGCTCCATCGATGTTATAATAGCTCTTGTGGACGTTATTGCGGAGGTTCGAGAGTATCTCTCTCAAGGGACATTGGTTGAGATTGTCCCGAGACTGTACGCCCTGCTGAATGCCTTCTTTAGCGGTAAGGTCCAGCCCTCAAGTTCTTATATGAAACCCAACCTTGCTCCTATATGAACTTTCGTAGGTCATTTCCCCTTCATATTGCGTACTTCTTGCGGGTGATACCTTCCTCTGTATGCTCTACATAAGGCAATATACCCTTGCGAAGTAATCGTGCTTCTAACCTCTGTCTTACGCTCACCCAACCATACGGTAGATCTCCCTGAAAGTTTAGTTCGCGGTATATCCAAGTCTCAAGTGCTACAGGCGATAGCGTTGCTGAAAGACTTATTGCTAAAGGTGGAGGAAGAAGATGACGTCGTGCAGCACGTTGGACGCATTCGGATGAATGTAAGTCGGGAACGGATCAGGGTCCATCGCCAATAAAGTATTATGGTCCATCGCCAATAGTGTCGCTAATTGAGGGGCCGGAGAGGGACGAAGGAAAGGATCTAGGGAGTGGCTAAATAAAACGAAACGGGCGATAGTATGAATGACTTCCCGGCCCAACATTAGTTTCTTTCTAACCTCAGCCATGCGTCCGGCCTTACGGTCGTTGGGGCTAACTTGTGCTGACCTCCTTTATCTCCCCTCCATGCTCTTATCTACATTAATTCCAGGTTGGAGTCAAGTATTTGAAGTCCACGTCTCTTGAGAGGAGGATTGCCGGGTTAACTGACATAGTCGATGCTGTTAACAAGTCACTTCGGTCTTCTTCCACCTCGTATGCTTCAGGAGACTACGGCTATGGTAAGTAGCTCACTTAGAGAGGGATTTTGGAGTGCAATTGCGAAGAGAGACGGAGATAAACTGCGGATCGGCGCAAGAAAGAAAGTCCTCGCCTGTCTAAGCAAGGCTATGGTTTCTCGTAGGGGCTAACGCCGGAGAGTGGGAAACCCTGCCGTCAGATGTCCTGGTATCCTGGATAGACTCCAGCAAGGTAACGAGGATGGCCAAGATTATGTAGAAATCTTACATGCATTTCCTCTTGTTTAGAGCTTCGTCGCCTTTCGACAACTGCGCTACATCCTGATCCGCAAACACAGTTTATCACCCTCACATCGTTCACTGACTTCACGTCTTTAACATAATGGCCCAAAATGCATTATCAGGTTCTGGAAGAACTCTTAGGCCCAAATCTGCACCCGGAGCTGGTTAAGCGCTCCTCTCCTCTTTTACATTTTCTCTCGCACTGCAAGGCATTGAGGCCTCAGCATTTAGACCTGATGTGGGCCGCCGCCAATGGGGATGGCAAGCACGAGGTCGTGGTTACAGCATTGTACCAATGCATACTAGAGGTAAGGATATAGTTCATGAGATCGGTTGACCTTCCTGTTGACTGCCAGTGTGCGAGCCCTGGATCTTTGACCATTCTCTTCTCACTCCTAAGCTTGGGCTAATTTCTTTGTGCTAATGTTGTTATGTCTTAAACGGTTGCGTTCAAAGCTGTTTCATTTGATGGATGTGCATTACCATGTTGTCCCTGACAGTTAGTAGTAGCTTTTATCACTCTCCCAGTTCCTCTGTACTGTTAACACTGGCGCAACCTTGGTTACCCTTCTAGGTGACTCCACGCATGCAATTGGAGACTCTTGGACATTTCATTTCCCTTCTTACGGCGCTGAAACCAGAACAACTTGACGAGAGAAAGCTATGTCTTCTTTCTGGCATTGGAAAGAAGGTGGCGCCCATCGCTTAACTCTCTTGATTCTAAGATGCTCATACGATCCTCCAAACCCGTATATTTGCAGCGAGACTCTTTTGTCCTCAGAGTTAGTGGAACAATAGCTTAACGCTTTTGTGGCTGATATGTTCCGCTCTAGGTCTCTGTGGAAGAGAATTTGCGAGGGCAAATCGCGGAGAAGCTTTGGGAAGTTGTCGAGTCTGATGGGAGGATTAAGGGAAAGGTACACCTCTCATCATCTTAAAAAGCTACATTGTACCCATATGAAGCTGCCAATCGACCCAGCAATTCTCAGTCGTCCCGGCCTATTGTCGCGTTTGGATCGCACCCTTACTAATCCTTTTCTTAAACCCTAGTCGGACCTAGTGGATACAGCGGTGAATCAGCTAGATGAGTTACTGGAGGAACATGGTGTAGCGCACAGAATTCACCAAGTCGAACGCTGTCTAACCAACGTCAAGCAAAGAAAAGCTGTACCAGCATCGCTCACGCTCTTCCAGAAGGTATGCGGATTCGTGAGAAAGTATTCTCTAGGATGACATAACCTATGCCTTGAAAGTCTGATCCCAGTCTCTCGCCCTGTCGTATCCGCTTTCGTGGCTCCTGGACTAGGTTATCGAAGGTCTAAGGAAGACACAGTCGTCCTCCTGTGGCACAGAAGACTTCACCGAGAGGATCTTGAAGGATCTGAGTGAACGGTCAGCTCCCTTCCCTCCCTTCAACTGAACTTACTCGTTCATGTCATTCCTTCCCTTTAGAAGCGCTGACACAACTATTCTCTAGTGATTCCCTAGTTCCGCTACTTCTTAGTGAGCTACAGGAGTACAAAGCCACGTGCAGGAAGGAAATGGACTTCACGAAGGGTAAGATAAACTGCAGGATGAACGAAACAAGAAAAGTTTGCGCTTGCCCTTATCCTGGCCCACTTTCCCGTGTTTGCTATACTCATGGTGGTGTTTCAAAGCACTAGCTACGTGCGGGCCCCTATCGCTTGGACGTAGCCTGACACTTCTCCTACCGTCACCATTGCCCTACAGAGCCGCTCGTCTTGGAGGGACGGTCGCATGAAGAGCACGTTACGGCGCGGCTAAGGGCACTCAAGTTTGTCTGCAAGAAGATCCCAGAATCGATGGTGAAAGAGCAAGTGGATGAGCTTTGGTAGGAGGAAGTCTTCCTTTCACTACAACGAGCGGAGCCTTATTCTTGTCTGTCTCTGTTTCGTCCTCATGTTCCCCTCTAGGGCTTGCTGTTTTGAAGACGCGATTTCAGAAAAGGAAGAAAGTCTATGCCTTCAATGGCTGGAATTGGCTTGCCAACTAGAGGAAGACGAAGAGGTAAAACTCAGATCTGCTAACGCTGTTCTCTGCAGCGGTTTTATAAAGTGTGCTCTACATGGCTCTCGATGGCGTCCTATCCACTAGTGTATCGTCGTCGTCTTAGCCCTTGAGAGTTTTTGCGACTTATTTTGTTGTCCATGAAAAGCGCCAGCTCATTATCGTGCCGTCAATTGCCTCATTGTGTCGTCTGACTCTTTTATCTCGACAGCCGTATCTATCCTCGTCCGTCCTGGCTTACATAATGGAAGAGAAGCTAGGCAAGGGAGTACGGGCAGATCGATGGACCCTGCAGCACTTAAGGGTTTTCATAGCCTACTTTCGGTACATCAACAGGACCAAAGGAGGGCTCCAGCTAGTGCAAAGAGTACGCATCCGCGGTTCTTCCCTCTCCTCTCATGCTTACTACACTCTGAGATCGGAACTTGCATAGATATTTAAGCTTGGTCATTTCGCCACAGGAAAAGGATGAAGAGGAAAGTGCATCATCCGGCGAAGGAAGTAAAGAAGAGGACACCTACCTCGTCTTAGACCTTGACCTTGAGGGGCTCCCAACCCTTTGGAGGATCTGTCTCACTGCTGCAAACACCAAGGTAAGAGATAGGATAAACTCACTTCTGGGGGACCGGGGCAGTAATAACCCTGCTTTCCAGTTCTCCATTTCCCTCCCTGAAAGTCCCCGCTCCTCTTCTTCACCGATAAAGTCTCCTATGACAACTAGTCTCTTTCGTCCTGGATGCCACATTTCCAGTCTTATAGACAAAGACTTATCCATCTTCGCGTTCACAGGTAGCAGAGGAGGCGGTCAAGACTCTTACGGAGGTGTACATGAACTTAGGACCCGACCTCGTGGGTCAAGAAGAAAATGTGCGTGGGAAGTTCCTTAGCACGTGCATGATGTTCATGGAAGAGGACACGTCAAGAATGCGACAAGGCGCACGACAAAAGCAGTCAGGAAGTGAGGAGGACGAGGAGAGGAAGCAGGCAGAAGGAAGAGTTGCACGGTGCATTGAGATTTTGAGAGAGTTCATCTCTGCATGTGGAGAAAACATTGGGCCGGAAGACCTCTCGTCAGACATCAATGACGCCCTAAAGTCGTCAGAGATCAAAACAACGAGGGAGCCTAATGTCCGATCCCCGTCTCGCTTACAAAGAGTTCCTCCTTCTCCTTCTCCGTCTGGAACGATCAGTAACACTTTGGGCGTCGCTGGCAGTGACGGTAAGGCACTTGTGTCTCTTCCAAGTTCATACTGTTTTTAAATAGCTATGCATACATACACCTGGACGTAACTGCTGGTTGTTAGCTACGCCATCCAGCACAGCGTTCATTTGATTTTCCTTAGTCTATTCTACTCCTAAAGTTCCAAAGGCAGATGGCTCTGCAGCCTAATAGCTTCAATTGTCCGATCTAGCAGTGGACGCAAATCTAAACTATTTCTGATGTCCACCATTTTCGCCTATATTTCTGATTCAATCAGCAATGTCAAAGACTCCTGCGCGCGCTGCATTGTTTGCACTTGATCTTGAGAACAAGCCTCTCGTTACGCCTTCGCACCTTGGATCACCTCGGAAATCGCCTCAGCGATCACCTGTCAGGTATCGTCAGACCTCATCTTGTCACCCGTTTCGCTCTCTTTGCTAACCTCATCGAGTGGTTGTTCGTAGGTCTCCTACTCGTCGTCCTACTTTAGACCGTCTGCCACGTCCAAGTCCAACCAAGGGCCCTCCACTTTCTGAAAAGGACCTCAGCGCTGCCTTTGGCATGGTACCTAGAGAAGGCAACCAAGACAAGGGAGAGGATATGAAAGAGGTAAGTTGTTGACTAGTGTCGAGCTCTTAGGCAATGTCGGAAGATGTGTTACTTACCATGAAATGCTGACAGAAGTTCGTCTTTGTAATGCGCCCATCTACCGAGCCTATCCCTGCCCCGTTAGTGAAGGAGAGGCAACAGGAGGTACGGCGCTGAGAGTAAAATTTTGGGTACACGGAGAGCGGGAAGGATAGAAAGAGGGCGCAGGAAATGGGAGGGAGGACAAACGCTCTGACTCATTGTGGGTTTGCGTTTGAGATAGACACAGCCATTCTTGCGGGGAACTGACGCTTGTGCTTACCTCCATTGCATATGCCTCTGTCAGCTTCCCTCTGACGAAGACAAAAGCCGTCCCAGCCTAATCTTGGCGCATAATCAGAAATACTTTGATCAGCTTTTTGCTTTGCTCTCGGATTGCCCTAGGGTCGCAGGTGAGGTCAACAAGGCGGGGAGGAGAGATTATGACTATATAGGAGTCCGACCTGATAAGATGATATAGTGCCACTCCTCACGACTATTTACGAATGTTATGCCATGTGCTGTGCGAAAGTCTGGGTCAGTGGAACCAACGCAATCGCGTTGCACGCCCATTCACTTGACTATGAAGAGCTCGAGAGACTACATAGGGCCTAAACATGCCCCTCGAGATCTATGAGCGCGGCCGCCCGGGTTTTCAAGACCATGTACTTACTTTCCTTAATTTCTACCTCATCGCCTTTCTAGAGCGCGCATGGGATCTCCTCTGCAGTCTGCCTACCAACCGGCGTTTCCTGTTTGAAATGGCGTCGCTTCAAACGGATAATAGAGCTCTGCCGGTTTGGCGCGAACTTTTGGATGCTTCTAATGTCTACAGGTCAGAACAAGGACGGAGGTTACCCATGCACACAGAACCATATAGAACTGCATAGAGCGATGGAGGGATACGATGCTCTCACCTTGCAGTCAAGTCCTTGGCTTTCATGCTTGATGTCGTTCTTTCAGCTCTAGGTGGCACCTTTTTATGTGTGCTTTTCTTTGCTATTCCCGCTCCCGCTGTCTATGCCTCCCATCACTTTCTCTCTCGTGCTCTCTGTCTTTTTCTTTCTATGTCTCTTTGTCATAATGGTTAGCGAGTTAGAGACTGTCAATTCACTGTGCTTCCCGTCATTGTGGTGTCCTCATTTGCAGGTTGCTTTATGGGCTCAGAATAGTTGAGAGAATGCTACCTATAGAGCTGGCTTCATCGTCGACCTCTCTCAATGAGAGTGAGGTTGCACACCGGCTAAATTGGTGCCACCAATTCCTTTCCTTAGGGGGCTGTGACCATGTGTATGACACGTTCAAGACATGGGTGGAGCAAGAGGTATCATCTAACAGCTCTCATTGAGTAGAATGCGCTATTGGCTCTCTTGGCTTTGTTATTTGCTCCTTGCTTTTTGTCAACTTTCATCGGTGGATCTTGACTCTGAACTGGCACGGATCTGGTGGGGATTTCTTCACCAATCAGCCGGCTAAGTCCCTGCTAGGCTGACCTTATCTAATGTTTGCTGCCACTGGTCCTCTCTTTGCATTCGTTCACCAGTCAGCCGACTAAGTCCCTGCTAGGCTGACCCTTAGCTAATGTTTGCTCTCACTAACCCCTTCTGTTTCGTTTATCTCCGTCTGCGTGATAATCTAGCCAACCAAGGAAAATTATCTCCCAGATTCCCCTCTCAAGCAAGCTTGCATAGGCGTACTTCTTAGGATACTTACCTTTTTCCTGAACCTCAGTATTTCTCGTTCGTCCTCCTTGTCATCTGCAGAGGGAGAGCAACTACAGCCTTTGAGGGTAGAAATCCCTTACTCTACGTCGCACTCTCGCTCTCTATCGGACCAACCCACTGCTATCCTCACCAGACGATTAAGAAGCGGCCGGCTTCAAAAATTTATCTCTTGTATAGACTACGAAAGGTTGGTAGCCAACGTTGTAAGGACAGCTCTATCGGCCTCTTCTTTCAAGAAAGAAGACGCAAGAGAAGCTGCTTCTCTCGTGCAAAAAGTATGCAAGGTGGGGCACATACTACATACATGTCAGCCCGCCAGGCGCAGGTTTTCTCATCGTCGCGTTTGTTTATCCCGCATCTAGCCGATCTGTCGTCTCGTTTTCTAGTGTCTTCTTGCTCTCATGGCTATTGGCACTTCCAAATCGCTAGCTTAGGAATCGCAACGGTGCTTTGCTCCTAATTCTCACCTTGAACCTCTAGAATTTTGTATGCCCATTCTGACGTCTATTGTTGGTCATTGTCCCTCACTTGTGGGTGTTGGTCATTGTCCCTCACTTGTGGGTCGATCTCTTTCCTATGCAAGACTTTCCAGCAAGCCGAATTCGCCGTGGCGTCCCCTTCCACTTCCTGTTCCTCTCCAGAACATGACAGTGCTCTGGCTGCGTCCATCGACCTCCTGTCTTCAGTCTTTGTGATCCGCTGTGACACGCTCCAGCGCATCCTTGCATCTAATGATATGCCAAGAACGCTGCTGACGCTTGTGTTAGTGCGAAACAAGTCGAAAGATGGCCGGAGCCAAGCAGGTTGAGTGCAGTGCAAATTGCCATACAATTCCAGCTCTACCTCTTCATTCGTCATTTTTCGCGCTCTTCTGGCTGACTCGTCTGCTGGTTCTTATCTCAATGTTTGCTATTCTTGGCAGTCACCTTTGCCTGGGCCCGAAGGTCCCCAGTACACTTTTACTTTTTGCCGACCCCGGTTGCCTCTTCTTCGATAGAGCGCCTTCTTCTTTGTCAATTATTTCTTGGTTCTAACAATTTTACCTCCGTGACTCTTTATCTCTCTCTTTATCTCTCTTCAGCCGAGGCAATCTACCGTCTCATCGTCAACCTATCGGAACACGAGGCCCTAGCGACGTCGGGGAGCGAGACAATTCAGACTTCCGATTCCCATTGCTCTTCGGTCCACGACTACCCTCATGACCGGATAGTGGAGTTGTTGGTAGAGATTCTGCTGCAGGAAAACGAGAGCGATGAAAAAAGTAGTGAAGAGAGCGAAGAGGGAAACATTGGTCACCTCTTTATTCTTCTTCCAAGAGCGCTATCGCACGCCTGCAGCAGAGCACACCCAGATATCCTGGAGTCAAGGTACCGGGCACTTCTACGGTCCTTCATAGACAGAATTTTTAGCTTCAAAAGAGCGGAAAGAGGCCCATTGAATACACACGCCACGGGTGCAGATACCAAGAACAGGGAAAGGTTACTTAGTGGACTTTTAAGGGTCACGAGGTATGCGATAACGGACACAGACAACTTTTTTGTGCCTCCTTTCCAAGGCTTCCTCCCTAGACATCCGTCATCTGTTGAAGGTCGCCTGTCCTTACACTTACACACTTCGATTGGTAGCTTTCTTGGCTAGCTTTTCATGTCCTCTTCTGTCGAGTTCCCTTATGGCCGGGTTCTTCCTTCTAAACCCGTTGTCCTTTCCAGGGATCTACTATCTCGTAGGCTCCATTCCATCTCGCGTTTATTGGTCCCCCTCTACTTATCCAAGCAGTGTCTGCCTCTCTCTCTAATGTCTTGCGGTTGAGCTTTATCCGGCTATTTTGTGTCCAGTAATGCCTATCCTTCACTTGCTCCCTTCAACTCAAGCTAACCCCAGCTTTTGCACCCATCTATTTATATCTAGTTCTATGGTCTCAAGCTCTGCGTTCCTCCTGGAGGAAGCCCTTAGGTATAGCCCAGAGAGCTCCCTTAGGCGGCTTCTGTCCTCATCTTCGATTTCGGCTCTCACATTCTCGACAAGTGAGATCAAGTCGCCTCTAGGAAGACTCCTTTTTGAGGAGTTTCTTCTGCCTAAAGAGACGAAAGCTGGAAACGATTCCACACTAGCGGCCCCTATCTGTCTCTCTCATGAAGCCAGGGCGGCTGCTTTTGATTTGCTTTTAGCATTAGGAAGAGGCAGCAACCAAGAATATTTACGACAACTAGTGGGGGCGACTGGCAAGCAGCTTGCTGCTGCTCTTCAGTGTGCAGAGAACCTTGGCTGGAAAGGAGACGTTCAACCTAGGCACGAGGGCAGAGGTAAGAGCATGGACTTGTGAAGGAGGCAGGGAGTGAGCTGGGAGGCCCAGCTCCTGTGAGAGACAGCGACAGAGCCCAGAAGTGGCCGTCGGGCAAATGAAACAGAGAGCGCCTTCCCGAGAACCCATTAAAACTCACAAATGGAGTGACACGAGAACGGTTCAGCAGCACTAGTGTGAGACATCGAAGAGACGAGTGCAGAGAAAGGAAAATGTATTACGTTGAAGTGTATTGGCGTCTAGCAAGAATAGATGCAACCTGGGCCAGCGGGTCTTAGCGGGACGATCTAGGACCTTTGGCCAGGAAGGGCCCCGCGAATTAAGAACCAGGGGATGGTCTTCCGTTATCTCATCTTTCGTTCTTCCCAGGGGGCGAGGATGGAACTGACTATGTTGGACTAATCAATCCGGGCTGCATCTGCTATATGAACGCACTGGTGCAGCAGCTCTATATGATACCAGCGTTCAGAAGGCATCTCCTTGATGTGCCTGTGTCCGGGTAAGTTTGCCTTCCCCTATGTCTTGACTGATACTCTCTCCTTCTCGCTTATATATGCACCCTATCCAACTTATTGCCTCCATTTACAGATCTCTAGTTTATTTGCTTTACCACTGCAGCAGTCATGTTTTATTTCTCACTCTCTGGCATGCCATACCTCACCCAGTGCCATTGATTCGTCTAGTTCGGGGCTTGTTCAGCTAGCTTTCTACGCTTCTCAAACCAACTGAAAACCTTCTCCGTCGAACACACATTTGTGTCATACCTCACATCAATATGACTCTGGACAGAGACTACGAGGACAACGTGGACAATGTTCTCTACCAGCTGCAGGTCACCTTCAGTCACCTGCTACAGAGCAACCGTCGAGCATATGAGCCATCTAGCTTCTGTTACGCCTACAAAGATGAAGATGGGAACCCTACCGACATCCGGGTGCAAATGGATGGAAACGAGGTAAGCTATAGGAAATAGAACCTTTACTACTTGGGTGTGAACATGGCAACGGAGAGCAGTAACAGAAGAAGGCAACAAGATGAAAGTCAGAGGAGAGAATGACGAAGAGAGAGATGACAGGACGAAGAGAGAGGTGACAGGACGAGAGAATGACGAGGAATTGGAGTAGTGAGGCAAAGAATGGCTATGAAAGCGGTCATGGCGTTTGAGAGGGGCATAAGCCTGAAAGTAAACCTCTGCAGCTTTATCTCACACGTGCTTTACTTCGTCTCCGACATAGTTTTTCTGTATGCTCCTGGATCGGTTAGAGTTCCAGCTGAAGAAGATGAAACCTTCTCGCCTCGACACTATCCAACGTTGCTTCAATGGCGCTATCGTGAACCAGATAATCTGCAGTACGACGTTCACTCACTCTCTTCCTTCTTGTTAGCTAGCCGCATTTTTCAAGGATCTTAGGCCACTCTATCTTAGCTAGCTTGTTAATAGGCGCCTTCTTTACCACTTAAAGAAAGCCTCCCTCTGCGTTCCTCCTTGGCCATGCCCGTGTACTCGTAATCTGAGCCTCTTCTCAATCTGTAGGGAAGTGCCAGTACGTCTCAGAAAGAGAAGAGCCCTTCTTCGCTCTGAGCCTAGATGTGAAGAACAAGGCAATGGTAGAGGATTCTTTGCGGCTTTATGTTGAGGGAGAGATGCTAGAAGGGGACAATGCCTACTTCTGCGAGCGGTGCGACGAGAAGGTAAGGAAATCAGAGGAGATTGAACACATGGGACGTGCAACGCCACCATCACATGGATTGAGGAGGTAAAGATGTAGAGGTGGGCTACCTAAACACAATAGATGGGGTTTGTACCGGAGACGAGAGTTCACGAGAGTAACGAGAATACATATAGAGCAGACGGTCGTGTCCTGGGTAGGGAAGGGTTCAGCCGACCACTTGGGCATGTAATTCTTTAAGCAACTAAGGTTAGGCACTCACTCTACTCTGCTTGCAAACCTCTCATAGGTTTCGGCGCTGAAAAGAATCTGCCTCCAGCGTCTTCCTTCTTCACTGGTCCTGCATCTTAAGCGCTTTGAATTTGACTTCGACACGATGGCAAAGCTGAAGGTCAATGACAACTGTGAGTTTCCAACGGAGCTTAATCTCTTTGAATACACGAAGGAAGGGATTGACCTCGATCCTGCAGACCAGAAGGTACGATTTCAAGGTTACCTTGACGGCCAAGGTGAACTGGAGTGACGAAAGAGGGGCAGTGCGCGGGATCAAAGGATGTCTCAGCGTAGGGATCAACATACGTTGAAAGAGAATCGGAGGAGATGAGAATAAGAGGAAAGAGAAAGAAAGGTTGTGCGCGGGGTGAAAATTATTCCTCCGGTGGGGGTCATAATGCCACCCATCGGTTGATAGGATTAAACTCTAGAGTAACGATTTCGCAGACAGAGGTTAGCGCTGTGATGGGAGCCTCCACTTCTTACACTTCAATGCAAAATTCTCCATCCAGGCCGCTGCAAGTAAGGACTATGCTTATGCTTTAGTCGGTGTCGTGGTGCACACCGGGACATCAGATATGGGCCACTATTACTCTTTTATCAAAGAGAGGGGGAAGAGAGGAGAGAGCAGCGGTAAGTTAGGGATTGTACTCATTGTGTAGACAGTGCGCAATAGGATGCATGTCCAGGGTTAGTCATGGACCAGTTTGATAGCAATAAGAGCTTAGAAGTGGAAACCCATACTTCTATTCTTAGTTAAATCTCCTACAATTCTCTGTGTGCCTCAAGCAGAGTGGTTTGAGTTCAACGACCAGATTGTTCGGCCATTTGATCCCAAGGACCTAGGAGAAGAATGCTTCGGGGGTGAGGAGGTGGCAGAGAAATGGGACTCAGCCACGCAGACAAACACGCGCTACCTGAGGTCGGTTCGTGCCGGACTGTTTCCTCCGAAACCCCCAGCAGACATCCAGAAGCTTCTCATTTTACACTTCCAGTTCTCCGTTTTCTCGTAAATAGACGTTTGCTTATGGAATGAACCCTTTGGTCTCCGTAATGTCGTTTGTCTCAGCCATGTTTGCTCTTAGGGAATCCCCTTGCGGGACATACTTAACAGTGTCCGGCCCGACCCCGTTCACTCTTCTTTCCCAGTACCGTCCTCGAATTGCACATGTCTCCTTTATTTTCAAAGTACAATGCTCTGCGCTGACCCTGTGTCGCTTTCGTGTTTAGAGAAAAGCAGCGTAATGCTTATATGCTGGTGTACGAGAAGATTACGGGAAGAGATGACGCTATCCGAGACCATGAGGAGGCTAGGGTACCAGAGAAAATATATCGTGAGGTAACGTTTGCAGAGCGCAAACCTCAAGAGTTTCTTGCGCTTCCACTCATGACGCCCTCCGTGTTCATGCCGTTATTTTAGCTACTGAAAGTGCTCTTTCGGTTCTCCAACTGCATACTGTTCCTCAACTTTTCCAGAGAGAGAGAAAGAGAAAGAGAGAGAGAGAGATTGAGGAAGAGAGATATCTGATGACTTGCTCTGCATTGAGCCTCTCCTTGAGTGTTTTTCGGCTGGGGCCCCATTATTCTTGTCGTTGTTAGTCTTTTCCTCCTTAATTACCATATTCTAACTGACAAGCTCCTAATGTAGATTGCTGAGTCAAACGCAATGTTCCGCGCCGCTTCCTGCATCTATGAGGGTACTTATGCTGAGTACATTCGGAAACTACTCGGTACAGTCCATAGTCTAACTGAGAAAGAAGCCGCAGGGGAGAAACCGCTTTCTTCCTCAGTCTCTTCTTTAATATCTCAGGCAACGGTAAGCTGTATATCTTGGACCGACAGGTCCTCCGCTCTAGGAAAGAGGGACGCTAACTTCCCATCTTCTTAGCTCCTCTTCTCCATTACATCAAGAGGATTTCCTCGGCTTGCTCTTTTATGTTTTGCTCCTCCGATGCTTCGTATGTGGCTCATGAATCTGACTTCGGTTGGCAGACTCTCGGCACGGAGTACTGCCTCAACGTCATACCTCGCTCACCTCGCTGCGAGGAAGAGTTCACAGGTCTCTTGCAGGATCTCAGTCACTTATATGCTGGGAAGGGTGGAGAGGAAGCATGTCTCTGGTTCCTCAAGACTCTAGCCTCGAATTCTGAGTGGCTCAGGACTCTCCTAATTGATCAAGAGAACCAGCAGTTGAGGGAATCGTTTGCAGATTTTGTCACCATGACGCTGCGAAAGTTGTTATCTCTATGTACAGACGGGGAAGACAAGAACGAGGAGAAAGGAAGAATTCTATCCGAGATCATTGTCTCGTACGCCAGCCACGTCGATGAGTTCGTAGGTGCAGCCTGGAGAAACCCTACAGAGTTCCTAAGCATTGGAATGAGGCTGCTGTCTCTCTCATCTGCACTATCAACTTGGATTAGAGTGCAGTTCCTTACCCGAACACGCTTTATAAACGACGTAGTTTCTCTATTAGTTTCTCTGGATTCCAGTCGAAGGTTAGGGGTTGTCTCTCGTTATTTCTCCACCTGACCCTTTCCACTTGATCCTTTAGCAAGTCGTACCATCTGGGACGTTCTGTTTACTTCTGAGCCCAAGTGCTGCTGTAGAGGGTGAGACTGCCATGTAGCTCTAAACTCTGCCCTGCTCATTCCGCGTCACGCTTTATGGCCTTTGACTTTAGGCAACATTCAAAGGACGAGGACCCCTTAAAGACTAAAGAGACTCTCAGCGCTCTGTGCATGCAGCTTCTTTCTTCTCTTGTGCTAAGCACGAAGCGTTCCCGAGGCGGGGACGACGAAGGGATAGGGAATGAGGAAGAGCAAGAAGAAGAGCTAATCCTTCCGGAATCGCAGAAGATCTCCTTAGTCCAGCAGCCTTTTATGGCTCGGCTTATTCTCCCACCCTCACTTGACCCGGTAAGCCAATTTGTAGCATGCCTATCGCTACGACCTTCGGAGAACTTTCATTCGGCCGCTTCTGCCCCCTTTGCCTTCCTTTGATGGAGCTTCTTATGGCCTTCTTGTACCGCTCCCTGCAGACGGCGCGTTTCCTGGTGCATTTAAGCTGGAATGATGATGTGGTGAGCGACAAGGTCATTCGCTACCTCATAGGCGCAGTAGAGAATGCACAGCCCGAGGAGCTGCCAGACATCCTCAGAATCATTCAGCCAGTAGTGGAGATGCAGGATCAGCTTAGCACATTAAGGGTGAGCACATTCTGGAGTCTTGTCCCACGCAAGCTAGTCTTCTTCTCTCGCAAGGTTTCCCCTGAGTTTACTGTTGTTCAAAAGCTGGATAGCCTGTATATGTTTATCTGGTCTACTATGAGTAACTCTTTTCATTGGAACTGACTTTCATCCTAGCATAGTCATGGAGCTCGCTATATGCTCCTATGATAGCCACTTTGGCATGTTGTCTTACCCTGACCTCTGTGCAGGCGGAGGTTCTTTTAGGGGCAAGCGACGGCTTGATGGAGGTTGCTTACTATCATCGCCATAGAGCAAGTCGGTCCTACTCTCTCCTACTGCTCGACTTCCTCCTCTCTCTCTCTGCTCAGTCATCCCTTCGACCGATAATTATCAACATTCTGACGAACGAGCAACTGCTTGACGGCGGCGAAAAGATAAGAAACTGGCTTGTGGGTATCGGTGAAGATGAGCTAAGTGGCTCCTCGATGGTCAATCTCCATAGGTCGCCGCAAGATCTGCTAGAAGAGGTAAGTGAGAAGAGGAAATATTGAATGGTGGCTATAAGGATGCGAGCGAGGGTAGCGTACGTGAACGAGAAATTGTATCCTGAGCTGATAGGGGGACGTAGGGAAAAGAGACGAAAGGGCGTTAGGATGGTATCGGGTGGGCATAAACGGTCTATCCTTGAAGTGAACCCAGGCAGGTGAAGAATGGTGACCCTGTCGCTCGGTGGGAGATGTAGCAGTCGGAGCGACAAAATTTTGTTCTGAGTCGCTTTGTTTACGTAGGTCGAGTCTCTTCTTGCAAGTGCGAAGGTTGACCAGGCAAGACAACCAGCTCTGTCAGATGATGGCATCGAAGAAGAGACACTGCTGGCGGCAGATGAAGAAGGGGCAAAAGAGCAGCATCCGCATTTAGAAAATAACGCTGGGGCCAATGAGAAGGGCTTGGAGGAGCCGGAAAGCTTCCCAGACAACTATACCTGCCACAAACAGGAAAACGAGGAGGCCCCTGAGGAAGAAGACAGTCAACAAGAGTCACCCTCTATGGATCAAAATATTGTAAGAATGAGCGCAATTGCTTAGGTCACTGATAGTATTATCAATATTCTATGTATAATAGTCCAACTAGCACGTGTCAGTTGTCAGCCAAGTGTATATGGGGCGCTGCTGCCGTAGACACTCTGGACGGGAGGGAGGAAGAGATTGAGGGCAAGCCTAGACCTACTTTTCTTATATGCGACCATTCTGTGTATGAGGGGACCTATAGGCTGAGAGTGGTGCCACTAGTATTCTTTATTCACTTGTCTGTCATAGCCACTCCTCTGTCTTGGCTGGTTAAATGGTTGCGGGGACAGTCCTACTGTTCGAGTGTGAGATGGTGACAGAGAGGACATCGCACCTAATCACTCTTCTTGTGCTGGCTGTCCAGATCCGCATGATCCCAGCAGAATAGGATGTAGCAAAGGAAGGGAAGGAGGAAGAGAGGGACAATTGCTACGACAGAGTACGGCCACCAGTGCTTCCCGAGGCGGTACAGCCGGTTGTGAATGTTATAAATGCCCTCCCGATAGGGTTGCACCTTCCCTGCATCACGAGCGAGAGATGTTATTTCGGCAAATCGATAAAAAAGATAGAGCGCTCAAAGACGGACACAAAGGGCCAGAGACAGCTAGACGCATGAGGGTTGAAGAGAGAGAAGGTCATACACTCACTTCAAAAGCCAGAAATGATCATCAATGCTGGAGGCGGTGCGATGGAAGATGGGGTCGGAAAATGAGCTTTAACAAACCTGAGATAATGTCAATGAGGAAGGTCTCAACCTCGTCCTCTTCGTCTACCTCACCATCCTCCCAGAATCGTTCATTCTGCGGGTCAGACAGCGGTTGTAAGCACACATCAACATATCAATGCCCACTTAGCGCTCTAAGCCTTTCGTTCCTCCACCTTTCATAGATGGGTCCCCTGTTGTGTGTTGGCCTACATTGGCATCTTGCCCTCTCTCTTTCTCAACTCAATTGGCTCTCACCGGCATATCCAGCACGAGAATGTGAGGTAGCTGGTCGGGGTAGATGTTGAACTGGCTGACGAAGGACTCCCAGCGTACAGCGTCCAGGTAACCGAAGCGATATCTGAACGAGAAACATCGTCCATGACAAAAGCACAGCGATAAAAAAAGCGGATCCATGCATCCAGGCACAAATACTGGCACAAGAGAAATAGAACACAGGAACGTGGACAGGACCAGAATGGAAGGAACTAAGGCAGAGGTAGGAACCACCTCAAGAGAAGAACTGCTTTGTCGGAGGTAAAGACGCAGCGTTAGGTAAAAGCAGGATGCAGAAGAGCCACAGCACCTTTCTAGAACTTCCTTCGCCAAAGGAGTTTCACTTGGCCTGGAAAGTCTTCTCAGGCCTCTCAAGAACGGAAGAGTGGCGGAAACATTCTTCGGGTCCACTGCCCCAACTACTAGGAGCCTGCCTCCGTACGCCATGTCATGGAAAGTAAGGGAGCTCAGCTCATGGAAGGTGGGCAGTCTTTTATCTTCAATCCACTGGAACAAGACGCACAGAATATCAGCAAGGTTCGAGAGCATGGATGGAGAACTAGAGCGAGGGTCGGTAGCTCAACAAAGAGTCCCATCCAAGTTCAGGGGTACGTTGGCTGAAATCCACCGCCGTCAAGAGCATTATTAAAAGGAAAGCGAGACTTACCTCCTCTACCTTTTCTACAGAAGGCAATCCCGAGTAGGCCTCTGGCTCTTCTTCCTCTTCATACCTCATAAGGACGGGGCCAGAGACCCTACAGAGTCCATATTTAAGACGAGCAAGATAGCTCGGCAGATAGCCAAGGATATCATCACTGAAGACTGAACCACAAGTGTGAAGGAAAGATTCTAATAGCAATGAAGTGAATAGGAGACTAGCTAGGGAGTATGAGCAGGAGGCACATGATTGGAATAGGAACGCACTTGAAGCTGCTCGTAAGTGCCTTGATGACCTCAGGGTCTCTAACGCTGCCGAAGCCCTAAAGTAGTAAGTAGATTAGTCACTTGACCCGGAGCGCTAGAGCTGACAAACGGACTGAGAGGAGGGAACGGACGCTCGATACAACGAGAGGTGGTGGTATAAGGGCAAGGACACCCCCCAAGCCGCATTAGCTGCTTGGGTGATTAACGGAGTTTGGGAGAGTAAAAGCATTAACAGAGGCCCCAATAACTCAAAATCGCACGCGAAGAACACCTGGACCTACCAGGTCTGTGTCTTGGAAGAGCCGCGCAACTCTTCGGAAAGTTTCCAATGTGTCCTCGTCACTCTGTGAGGTCAACAAGGAGGTCAGCCTAGGTGTGACATCCATCTCTGCCCATAATGCGGCAACCGAAGACGCAGAGTCCACTCTCCAGCTCCCTCGAGGCACCCGCCCCACACATAGAAAGGCAAATGATGCACGCAAAACACATGAGAAAAAGACGGCCCGCCAACAGTCGTTATTCCAAAGACAAGCAGTTAGAATTCCATACCGCAAACGCTATAAAGGAGATATTATGTGCCGAGCGAAAGCTGTCTAAATCTTTTTGTCCTTTCAACTCCTTGACTTCTTGGCTCGACATTTTCTTGACAAACTTTTGAAAATCTTCCACGGTCCGTCCTCCCTAACCATAAAAAATATGATAGGATGGTTAGGATCAGAGTTGGGACCGTAGAGAGGGCTACGAGTGTCCAGAGAAGAGACGCGAGAAGAGCGCAAGAAAGCAGAGCCTGCAAGAGAGAAAAGTTCTGTCCTTCAGTGACAGAGACCACAGAGTAGGTATTGTCAAGTAGGTCTGCTGTGTCAGGGGCGGCTTCTCATTCACCTTATATTGGCGGACCTTTCCGTCCCTCACAAACTTCAGGGTCGGGTATCCCTTAACGCCAAATCTCTCTCCCAGATCTGTGTGCACAGTGACATCAACGGTACCTACGAAGGTCTGATCAGCTCAAGAGTGATCAAGTATACAGAGAAGCCGATTGAGCGAAACGCGCAAGATTGGGAAGCCACACGTGAGGGTTATCACATTTAGGAATTGATGGACAAAAGAGGTAAGAGCTGATTTAGCGCCAGACATGGCGAAAGGAACTTGCAAGCTAGATTAAGAATCATGACTGAAGGAGATCTTACCTATCCTGAGCTTGTCTCCTGTCGACGCCGCAACGTCTCTCAGGACTGGGTCTAGCTTCCTGCAGTGTTGGCACCATGGCTAAGAGGGCAAAGATGCAGATCATGAGGATAAAAGCTTACTAAACGACGAGATAGACACAAAGAGCGGAAACTGGAGGGAGAAGGAAGCGTAGAAGGTTGGAGCATCTGAGAGTCCTTAAGAAAGCCTTGCGGAGAGGAGGACGGGAGGCCACAACACAAGCTGTATGTGAATTGCGAGAGCGGAGAGAGACTAGGTGGGAACATTAGCGAAGACATAACGTGGAACAAACAGTGAAGATCTAACAGCAAAGACATCGGACTGAGAGCAACACACAGGAAGATCTGCTGAGGCTGATACTATCAATCAAAGTGGGAAGGGAAATAGGTGTACAGGAGGGGCGACAGTCCATTTCAAGGTCCTTTCCCTCTAAGATATACTGAGTA
>FLMG01000596.1:0-11081 GCA_900088475.1 Hyphochytrium catenoides
GACGCAATTTGCATGCAATTTGCAGGGGTGCAATTTGCAATCTCGCAAAGAGTCGAAACCCTGCTAGGAAGATCGAAAAGGCACAGAATCAGACTAGAATCAGAGCTCGCTCTGAAGGGTACAGTACTTGTACGGAGTCCATCAGACCTTTATCTTCATCAATCAGAACTATTGACCGCGCCGCCTTGATAACGTCGCCCCAATGGAAGCCAACAAGCGCAAGATATGGACAGAGGTGCAGCTACGAGCCGCAATAGCTCAGGTCAAGGAGGATGATGGACACTTCCAAGGCAAGCTGAGGCAACCTATGGCGCTCCACGCTCTACTCTCAAACCCTATGTCGATGGGACTCTTCGGGACGACGACGGCGCCAAGCCAGCAGGGCCGGTGCAGGCTCTATCTGATGAGGAAGAAGAGAAAGCCACTCTTGCACCGCTGGTTGGTAACAGGGCGAGACAGCGATTTGAATGGCGAGATGGCAGGTCAAAACCATGATTCTGCAAGTGGCCTCCGATGGTAGACCGCACGAATCTAACCCAGCAATCAATAGGTCCATTGGGTAACTCTTCTGATGAGGTCATCATAGCGGCGACTGATACTACCAGAGGGTCCTGCAGAGGGAGCACCACACTTCTCTTGGCCGTCAGTGCAAGCGGCCAACTTATCTCTCCTCTATTCATTTTCTTCAAGGCTTTGAGGCCTCCAACAAATCTATACGAAGAGCACCTCTAGGAAGTGCAGGCAGCTGCAGCCACCTGAAAATAGACACGTCATTGACACGGAAGTACTTTAAAAGTGGCTCTCCTACTTCCTGCTCTGGGCGCCGGCAGCCAGGCCGCTATTACTTCTGCTGAACAACCACAAATTCCACATTGCTCTAGCAGTGAGACAACTAACCAAGACATGGAGAGCATGAAGCAGGAGAAGCGACAGAGGGCCAAAGAGACAAGAAAGCGTCGAAAGGACGAGGATAAGATCGAGAGACTGGCAAGAAGTCTAATGACGAAGGAAGACGGCCTTTCATCAAAGGGTACTCTCCAAGAAGAAGGGCAAAAGCAGCCCGAAGAAGAACAACTGCTAAAGCCCTCGGTAGATCCTCTATGTTTTGCTGCCATCCAGACCTCATCTTCTCTTCTCCTTCCATCGACAAACCCTCCTGCGGCCTCGAAGCTGCATACAGACTCTGGAGGAAGTCACAGATGTGGATTATGTAAGCGCCCGGGCCACAAGAGACCTACATGCCCCTTGCATCAAGATGGTCTATGAGCCTATTTGAGGTTTCTAGTCCAATGTTCAGTGTGTTCCTCCTCGCCATATCCTGTCACGGCGCGAGCGTGAAGTGCGACCGGTGTTCAATCATAGGGAAAGTAGTAGTGCACTCCTTTAGTTTGTAACCCTACCATCAAATATAGGGGTTTGATCGAGCTGGAGTCTCAGCTTAAGAGGTGTCTGCGCGAACATGCCAAAGGATGTGCAGACTCTCTCCCCCTCAAATGAGGGCTAGCATGGTACCGTTCGACGGCATAGAGCAGCCGTGGGTAAAGCATTCCCTCTGGCCGAGAGAGGCTCTCTTCTTTTTCTTTGAGCGACAGGTCCAACAGGGTGCCATTGTGGGGCTCGCTTTCGTCCGCACAAACTAGCTAAAGGAGAGGCCTTCAAGACCGACACTTTGGCCTAGCCTAGGAGGACCCTTGAAGAGGTAGTCCATGCAATCTGAGCCCCAGGACGTAGCTCTTTGGTGAAGAACAAGACATTCCGTCTCGGAAAGGGTGTCCGGTAATTGGTCGGAGCGAACTGTGGAAGGCAGAAATTCCTCCTGCGGCAGCGCAGCCCTCGCCGACGCTGCAGGCGAAACTAGTCTGCCAGAGCGTTGAGTGAGGTTAGAGAGGATGCTTGTTCGTACTGTCTTGGAATTTGATTGAAGCTCTGAAAATCATTAGTTGCCGAGAAAGCGCTCATCGCGCTTAAGTCGCCGATAACCGGTAGATATACCCTTAGTAGCCTTCTTATATTGTGATTTTTTTTCTCTCTCTTGTTGTCAAAAAACAATCACTAGATTTACTGTCGTTGCTAAATAAGAGGAAGCTGGAGGAAAGAGAAGAACGTCTTCCGCTTTAGTCTAACAAAAACCAAGCTCCCTAATAAAATCGCATGCGAATGCTTGGGCCATTATCCAGATGGCAACGTCACCAGACCTCTACATTTTTAATAACAAAAACAGAGGCCATCAATAACCGGTTTACCGCCTGATTCACGAGACGAACTCCGCTCTTGGATCCCATTGTGCAACTACTACCGCAAATATATAAACCATTTTGCAGTCGTAGCACACCCATTAAGCCTTATATCAACTGCTAAAGAAAGATCGCAAGTTTGATTTCCGCAAAGACTGGAAGCCAGAATCAAAAGAGCTCCAGGCCTTTAACAAATAAAAGCACTGCTAACAGCAGAGCCAATAATAATAATTCACCAGCCAGACCCCAACAGATAGTACATCCTCCATGTGGATGGTAGCCAAAATGGCTATGGGGCAATCCTCTGTCAAGAAGACAAGGACAAAAATGAAAGGATAATTGCCTACTGCATGAGAGTAGTTACTCGTTTCCTCTGGATACTTTTTCTCTTCTTCTCCTTTTTCCTCTTCTCTTGCACAGCAAGAACAGAACTAGGCAGTAGAGCGTATGAAAGCCTGAGGGACATCTGATTGATAATCCACCACCAGGAGGGTTGGCAGGACCTTTGTGGTATGGAGCCAAGGCTCTTCGTTGTCTCTTCTGCCAGCTCGCCGCGCCTCCGGTCTGGCAGTATGCATAATTACCCTTCTTATTGACTGAGCTCAACCTTTGATAAGATCATCCGCCTCCACCCAGCGGTACAAAGACTCTTTCGAACGCTGCCAAACAAGGAGGACTTCAACAGAGACGTAGCGTCACCTGTTGCTGAAAGAGAGAGAAGAGCTGCTGTCGCCGCCGCCATGCTACAATAGCAGCTGCTCTTTCTCCCAGTGGCAATCTTCTTTTCTCGAGAGCTACCCTAACGTCCCTTCAACTCCTCGTCGTGCGATGCTGGGGTCAGTGATTGCCATGCCCTGGGTGGCCAGAAGCCCCGACAATCAACCTCCCGAAGAGCTGAGGGGAAGAAACTGCGTACAGTAAAGACAAGGAGACAAACTAGAGAAGATTGAAAGCATCAGCACTATGATGATAGAACTATAGCTGGAGCAGAAGAACCCTCCTCCTAGTGGTGTCATTGCTTGCGTCCCTCGAGTGATCTTGCTACGACTAGCACTTCTACTAGTAGAGCGTAGACAGACTGTTTTTCATGTTCCTGCAGCTAATCCAGAAGGCCGTCGTAGAAGAGGACAAGAGTAAAACGCTAGTAGAACTATTGCTTAGGCTGACCCACTAGTCGGTGCTCGTGACGAGGATCACGCAGCCATTCACCGCATCGCCGCCAACAACACTCCGTGCGGCTGCGAACGGGAGCAATCTTCTGATCTTCTAGTCTTCTATGCAGGGGCGGAGTGTAGAACTACCGGAGCAGCGCCAAGCCTTTCCTTCTTTCCGTCGAGCCAGACGACTGTTTAGAACGAGTGAACACTGCCGTCTTAGTCCACCCCAACATCGGGCCAAGGTCTTGGGCAGCAATCTTATGCCCAGTCATTGAAGAAAGAGCAGTAGCCGTAGCCCCAATAAGGTCAGCCAAGAATGGGAAGAGATGGCAAGTCAAAGAGAAGACAAGGCAAGGAATGACGCACATCCCCTTCCTCCGCTTGGAGTTCGAAGGGTTGGCGCTGCATCTTCTCTGTGGCTGGATTTGACGGGATGTGTTATAGCTCTATCGAACTGTCAGATCGGCAGTGGGAAGGACGCCAAGAGCTACCTTCTCACGGTGTGCCGACCTAATAAAGTCAGGCATCATCATTAGGCGGTCCTAGAGGACAGAGCTGCATGAGCAGCTGCTCCTGCTATGCAGGAGATCCAGGCGGAGAGCTAGGAAAAGAGAGACAAGCGAAGGGAGAGAAACAGAGAGGGAGAGAGAGAGAGAAAAGAGAGAGAGACAGACAGGAAAAGGAAAGGACTGTCTTTGTGTCTGAAAGAGAGGAAAAAAGAGCCGAAGAGCTGAGAAGCCCTAGCCCGGGTCAGCCTACCACCAATATACATACGCATAATGACGAACAGCAGAAATGGGGCCTATTTCTTTTTCTTTCTCTGTCTGTTTCTCTCTCTCTCTCTCTCTCTCTCTCTCTCTCTGCTTTCTCTCTCTCTCTCTTTCTCGCCCTCTCTCTCTCTCTCTCTCTCTCTCTTTCTCCTCTCTCCCTTTCTCTCTCTCTCTCTCTCTCTCTCCCTTTCTCTCTCTCCCTCTCTCTCTCCCTGTCTCTCTTGGCAATTAGGTTTTTCACCTGAGTGTTCGTACCCTGGACGGACAAGAGAGAGAAGCGTGGTGAGGTCTCACTGTCTTTCTGGCTCGTCCATCTACCTCCTGCCTCTGTGTCTCAATCATGTGTCGCCCAATCCGCGCAGGCTAAGTCCATCTTAGACTAGCGCGATGAAGATGTTCCCCCTGCCTTCCAGATGTACTGGTCTCTCTCTCGTCGCCTCGAATGACTCTCTCTCTCTCCCTTTCGAGTCCTCTCCCTGCGACTATTTCTAACGTTCACAGTGCGCACCCGACTCTCCTCTCGTATATATAGTGGGAACGATCGAGCTAACGCTCGACCTACGACGATGTGCCGCTGCCGCTTCGTCTGCCGC
Source organism: Hyphochytrium catenoides (assembly GCA_900088475.1). Taxonomy (NCBI): domain Eukaryota; class Hyphochytriomycetes; order Hyphochytriales; family Hyphochytriaceae; genus Hyphochytrium; species Hyphochytrium catenoides. The sequence goes on from FLMG01000596.1 coordinate 4,755, forward strand.
CCAGCCCACGTGCTTTGGGCCTGAAAGAGAAGATGATGCCTCCTCTGATCCTCCTCCCTCCTGATAGAACTACTACTTGCGGGCTTTCCGCGGTGCCCCTACTAGTTTCTCTCCTTTCTGATGTCTTTCTTTATATCCTTCTTTCTTAGAATAATGTCTTGTCTCTCCTGGTCTCTCTCCTTCAAGCTCTTCCCTCCTTTCCCTCTCGTCTCTCTTTCTCTTTCTCTTTCTGGTCTTATCTTTCCTATCTCTTCTCTCTCTCCAATAGCTCACCTCCTCACCTCTCTCCTCTCTCTCTTATCTTTCCTCTCTCTTCTCTCTCTTCCATAGCTCAGTTCCTTCTATGTCAGCTTGGGCATTTCCTCAATCTACGACGAGTAACCAGCCAGCCAGCAGGTTCCTGCGAGTGGAAGAGACGACCCTTTCCCATCCAGAAGTGCTTTCAGCTAGAGGCACATCCCTTGTTATGGCTCATGTTTCGTGCGGCTCGAAGGTCAGACAAGGGATTCTGTCTCGCCTGTGCTCCAAGTTCCTACCTTGCTGACCTACTATCTCCGAGTCTACCTCTCATTATTGATGATGTCTCTAGGCCCGCCTCGGCAGCAGCTTCTTCCCAGCAACTCCTCTCTCTTCTCCCTCCTGCTGCCCACTTTCTTTCGGAAGGTAGATAGTAACAGGATCTTGATTGGTCCAGCTGGACGATAGAGAGAAGAGCGGCCAGACCGATAGGCGACGACGGGAAGAGTGGTAGAGAGAGAACAGATCATCAGCCCGCAGCCTCTCTTATTAGCAATAGAAGAAGCGTCCCTTTTTCCATCGTGAAGCAGTGCAGTCAGCACGCCGCCACGCCATCATCCATCCAGTAACGCTGCTCACTTTTCAAAAGGCGGCGTAGGAGACCACGATCCTACTGACCGCTGACCGGCCACTACTGGGAACCGTCGAGTCCGTCACTTTCTTTTCTCTCCCTCTAGTCTGCGTACCTTGCTCGCTCTTTCTCATCGCCAAGCCCGTCCCTTTCACAGACAAAGAGGAAAGACAACGTTAAGAGATACTATGGGTGCCTCCTTCCATGTCTCCGTTGCCCTCTTCGGCGCAATGCTGTGTCTATTGTCTTCTTCACCTTTCAATTTCCCCTCCTCCGGGCTGTTCTCCGGCGTCGCGGCGCAGGATATGTCAGCCAGCCCTGAAAAGCTGTTCCCAAAGGGCATGGCCAGCCAGTTCTTTTTGGCTGATCCGCCTCAGGCCAACTTTGCCGGGGCCAACTGCCAGAAGTACGTTGTGCCCTCAGTAGAGGTCTGGACGCAAGTGGCGCAGCAAATAAAGGCTTTCCTTGACCTCAAGCTGGAGGGGCTGGGACCCCAAAAGATCAGTCCAAAGAGGTTCGTCGCAATATTTGTCCGCGCCGCCTTCCACGACGCCGGAACGCACTTAAAAGCTTCAGGATCTTCCTCGAAAGCTCCAGCAAGAAGGTCATTAAGTACTAAGAAGGGCCTTGATCTCAGCCCAAGGAATCAAACTGGCGAAGTGCTTCCCCCTTCTCCTTCTACGGCTCCTTCTGCTGTGCCGAAAAGGATCGACAGCCCGCACATGACGTCCCAAAGACCGGCTGTTCTCCCTGCAACCTCTTCCTCCGGTAGCGGTCTTCGATCCCTGCAACAGGGAATGATTGAGGGTTGGCAAAGAACGCCTTCTGGGTGGAAGAGAGTTTGGGTGCCAGCCCCAACCCCATTTGTTCCTGGTAGCTTCAAGGCCATAGGCGGTAGCCCGGCGCCGACTCCGCAGCCTACACCTTCTCCCACTCCTGCTCCTACTACTCCGGCTCCTACTCCGTCGCCAACTCCTGCTTCTACTCCCTCTCGTGCTGGAGGTGCTGACGGTTCTCTTGTCTTTGCTCCCACGGAAGCGAGCTTTGTAGGGAATACGCTCCCCTTCCCCTTCGTCCCCTATGTTCGCGGTGGACTCATTGACGTTGTGGAGAAGTTCAAGATATCTTGGGCCGACGCCATTGCCGTGGCAGGCGCGGTGGCATCCAACTACTTTAATGAGGTCAACCCCACAGAGTTCAAGCTGGATGTAGGACGCTGTGACAACTTAGAAGCCAACCCCGTCGAGGCACTCCCTCCTCCATGGTTCACGTTGGACCAAGTAGTAGCTTACTTCAGCTCCCTTGGTCTGACCATTCCCGAAGGCGCAGCACTCATGGGCTCACATGTCATTATGAAGGACAACGACCCCAATAATGCAGCTTCTGGTGGGAGTCAGATGTTCCGATGGACCAACAAGTACTATACAGATGGGATGGCGGGCACCACCAAGGTTGTTGGCACGGAGTTAGCAGCGACGGTACAATGGGCTGCTTCGACAAAGTGGCAGTACACTCCGAACGATGCACTAATCTCTTTCGCGGCAACCAAGAAGATCACGGCAGGCGCTGGAAAAGACTGGAGTCTGGCGATGAGAGACTTTGCCCTTGATGAAGATAAGTGGGTGAAGGTATATGCGGAAGCGTATAGGAAGCTGACCGATGTGGGCGCAATGTTTGCGACTGGAAAGCCGAAGGAGATTAGCATCCCTGCGTTTCCTTCGAAGCAGTAGTGGATAAGAAGGAGATAGGTCAAGCTGAATGACGGGGCAGGCAACGGGAGAAGAAGACAGGTTGAGAGATAAGAGCAGTTCAAAATTTTCATACTATGGCATAGGGATAGTTGGGGGTTGCCAGAAGAGATGTGAACAACAAGGCGATGCGAAGATGGTTCCCAGTAGGCCGGCCGGGAGGCTCTCACTAACGGCCATTATCACTGTCTTTGGTTCTTCCCCTCTTTTCTCACTTCCCTTCTTCCTTGTCTGGCACATTCTCTCCCCGACGATAATTGGCGCCGCCCTCCTTCGCCTCTGGCCTGGCTGGCATTTATCCATCATCATTTTTTGCTCTTTCGATGGTCTATTTATATATCATAACTCAAAATAATCTATATTTGTACACGCTAGTGGTTTGACTAAGAAAATGGTCAACGAGAGGAGAAAAGAAGGAGGATGAGGAGGGGGAAGAGACGAAGAGGAGAAGTTCTTAATCTCTGTCAGTTTCTCTCTCGTTGGTCATCAGAAACGAAGAGAGAAGATCACCGCTTGGCAGAAAGACAGGGCTCTTAACTGGCGCGTTTTTTTAAGGTTGAAGGAACAGCCATGGCGGCGATGCAAGGGCCACGATCTATGCTGCGCAACCATGCACACAAGGACCGTCTCTCGTGCACTGTCCACAGGGTCTAGAGCCAATGGAACTAAGGCTACAGCCAGACAGCGTGCCGTTTGGGGCGCGTAGGAGGGAAGTCTTTATTGTCTAAGCTGTCTATTCTAGGAAGCTGGCTGGGAATTGCACATACTATCTATCAAGTCGTATAATAGCTTCAGCGGCACCGAGAGAGACGCTAACAAGGATCTACCGACAGCATCACTGGTGCTTGTCCATCACCAGGAGCAGCTGTCTTATCTATGGATAGAGGAGGTATCCCTCCTGGGGGCCACATAGAAAGACACGCACGTACCTCCTCTACCCATAGATAAGACACACACAGGTCGTGAGAAGAGCCCACTCTCCTTCTCCCAACCGCAGAGCAAGGTAGCTGTCGACATAGCTAGCCATACCTATGCTCGAGTTTTGGGGGAGGGAGAGAGAGAGAGCGAGAGAGAGCGAGAGAGAGAGAGGAGCGAGAGAGAGAGCGCGAGAGAGAGCGAGAGAGAGTGTAACAGGACGCCTGAGCTGAAGCAGCTGCGAGACCTTGTGAAGCTTCTGATTGGCCGATTTGCGATTTAGATGAGAAGATTCTAGGATTCTCTCATGCTAGTTGGAGATGGCTGGAGCTTCACAGTGCGTCATCAGAAGAGAGAACAGGCCAGGGACTGGGAGCTGTCAGAAGGTAAGGAAGGAGCAGGAGAGGTCAGCAAGGAAACCTAGGAGTGAAGGTCAGAAGGGAGAGATCTTCGGGTGTGGAGAACAGTAGGGGGATTATGTGTGTTAAGCAGTAGGATAGGGTACACGAAGATGTAGGGATGTAGGCAAGAGCAGCAAGAGACGAGGAGATTAGAGAAAGCACAGAGAGAGAGAGAAGAGAAGCTAGGATAGCTGATAGGAGCAGTCGGTTGTAGGAACAAGAAAGCAGTGACAGTCAGTCAGGATTTGGCTCTATCTCAATAACTCTAAAAACGCTATTTCCTCCTAGAAGGCCGCTCATTAGACTTACTGCCTTGAAACTGCACTGAGGCTCTTCTGACTGTTGCGCTGCCAGCTCAGATTAGTTCTCTTTGCGGATTCGTTATCGGTATCTGTCGGTCGATATCTGAAGTTTATCGTGGCTTCAGAAATCAGTCTGCAGATTCGATCCGTGGCGCAGTCTTGGCTAATACCGAGACTGTCTCAGAGAGTAAGAGAGAGAGACAGACAGAGAGAGAGAGAGAGACAGACAGAGAGAGAGAGAGAGAGACAGAGACAGAGAGAAGCGTGCAGACAGAACACCCTGAGGAAGAAAGAGGGAGCAAGGAGGAGGAAAGGCGGATGTGGGACGAGCCGAGAAAGCAAAGAAGAAGCAGCGACGAATCAGTGCCTATCGCCTTGTTTGTTCTCCTCTTTCTTTCTTTTCTACAATCCCCGGCTGCTGCCTCGAGGATAGCTGCGTGCTCCTGCTGCAGAAAGACATGGCTGATCATGCACTACACCGTAAGCAGCAAGGGGAAGGTAGCGCCTCTACACATGGGCGCCCGTAGCATTATTAGCGCGCCTGCCTCTGTCTGCCTTTTGAAGACAAAGAACCTCGTCGAGGTAAAATCATCAGAACGAGCTGCCTGAGGTTGGAAGAGAGACAATTATTGAGCAGACAAACAGAGACGCTGGATATGACAGAAGAGGAGACACTTTATAGTAAGATAACAGAGCATGTGTAAGGAGTAAGGAGAGACGGAGAGAGAAGAAGAGAAGCTCTGCCGCAGCGGGATGAGGAGAGGACAGTGGTAGAAGAGACAGAATGGTGTAGGAGGAGAATGAGACAAAAAGGAAAGAACAAGGAAGAGAGAGAGACAGAGAGATGAGCAGGAGAGAGAGAGAGAGAGGGAGAGAGAGAGTGAGTGGGAGGGAGAAAGAGAGACAGAGAGAGATCGAGAGAGAGAGACTCTAAAAAGAGAGTAAGAGAGAGAGCGAGAGAAAAAAGGGAGGGAGACAGAGAGAGAGAGAGAGAGAGAGAGCCAAGGGTACTCGTACAGCTGTAACGACGGCAAGGTCATTAACGATAATCCAAATTAGATTCATAAGATAACTATATGTATAGTTATCAGTAATAAGCTGGGCCAAGTGAAAAGGGTGCTCAGGAGGTGGGACCTCTGCAGTGTCAGAGACAGAGTGAGGAGTGTTCTCTGGCACAGCGATACTGAGATATATTACCACGCGGAAAAGCCGAGCCATTTACCCTATAAAGCGTCATACTATTATTAGCTCAGAACAGGCAACGCTGCACGAAGAGATATTCTGGAGCCAGGAGGGAAAAGCTTCAGAAAATTGCGGAAGAGATCTCTCATTGCGTCTCTAGATCTCTATCTTCCAAGCGTCTGCACGTCTGAGCTCCTTCATTTCCCTAACTTCTATACTACTCAAGGCGGAGAGAGACCTACTGCGACACCGTTTCCACCAAACAATATTAGCGCTTATAGTCTGCCTCATTGTACCACTGTGGCCATTGCGAGAGACCGGCAAGATGATGTTTAGAAGCACTATTGCCTCTACCGTTGGGCTCTCGGCCCTTCTTTTGTGCCACTTTGGAAGCCAATACCAAACAGAAGCCGCCGTCTGCACAGGTCCACTTCAAAGCACAGCGGTCCGAGGGGTAGGGGAGCCTTGCGGCGGGTACTGTCTCTCTCTCGGACAGTGCAAAGAGGGACTGAGTTGTGATCTGGGCCAATTTCATACGGGCGTGGCGCTTCTTGGACGGGCCGCGGAAGGAGTCTGCAGAGACCCAGAGGTTGACGCGAAAGGTAGGAAGGAAGAGGACCCCATGGACTTATCACATTGTCTCCCTTCCTCAAGTGCTCCCCCACACCGCCCTCTCTTCTTAAATAAGTTCAGATCTTTGTGTCGTGGGCATGTCTCCTGCTGTCTAGTTCTCTTCTCCGTCCCTCCCCTGAGCGCGTCATCTCTCTCGTTTTTACTTCCTTCATTCTTATAACAGCGTCTTCCTGCTTCGACTCCGTTGTTGGTGATTGACAAGGGACAATTCTTGTTGGTGATTGACAAGGGACAATTCTGCATGTCTTGCATCTCTCTCTCTCTCTCTCTCTCTCTCT
>FLMG01000623.1:9160-57714 GCA_900088475.1 Hyphochytrium catenoides
CTCTTTCTCACGCGCTCTCTTCTTGTTCTAGTTTTGCCTCCCTTTCCTCCTCTGCAGAAAAACTCTCTCTCTATCCATTCGAGCACACTCTCCAATACTACCATGGTCATTACTTTCCCAGAAAGACGTTTTGGTCTGCCACTTCTGAGACAGATCTTCCCACAGCCTTACTGCTGACGACATACCTCCTCCTCCAACCCCGTCTATAATATCTAGAGGTTATTGCTCAGGAGGATGATCACTGAAGAGAGCGCGGTGGCCCTTTGCTAGACACTCTGGCACTGGCTCCAGGATCTATAAGAGAGTAGTGCCCGTCACCCTCATAGTAGACAGCAGGTGCCAAAAAGTCACCTACTCTCATAAGAGCAGTGGCCTATAATAGCTCCCCAATCTAGAGTTAGACCCCAGGATGAATGAGCGCAGTGGCCAGCTTCCCGTCACTCTTCCGTTGGGCCCCAGTACGATATGGAGGTGGTTGATGGCCTTCTTAAATGGAAAGACCGGCAGAGCTCAAGCGACGCGACACTCTCAACAACACCTGCTGCTGAAGATGGAAGAAAAAGAAGAGTGGTTCAAAGGAATTTGGCCAGAGGAGACGTAGTGCTGCCCGGACCAGCAGCAAGACCTTGGCTCCAATGATAAACCATGAGCCACTCAGGACTAACTTCTGAGACTTGATGACACTGCTGGTGCATCTGAGATTGACAGACTGACTGATAGTACGAGGCGTCTCTTCTTGCTCTCATTTATTAAGAAGGTCCTGCTTGATTATTCTATTTAGATTGGCCAGCTCAGCAACAAACCAGATTAGACCAAGTCAAAGCCCTTCACGCGGGCCAATGCCGGTTTCTACTAGTAGGTTGACGAGGCTCGAGTCTTATTGAGTAACCAGGGCCTTTCGCCTCTCTCCTCTCCACACATGAAGCATCTGGCCATTCAACTCATCAGTCTCAAGTGCGAGCGCCTCTAATCGTGTTTCTAAGATTCATGTCAAGTAGGTTCAAGTGGGGAGCTTTCTTCTTTCATTTATGTTCCAGTTTCTCCTGGTTGTTGATGAAGCAGAGGTCTCTGCCTCCTCACCCAACGGCCTCTCCTACTCTACACGATATCTCCAATCTTCGTTGTGGGTTTGCCCTATCTCGTGCTAGTTGCCCTGTCTCTCTTGCAAATTGTTTGCTGGCACGGGCGATATCTCTGTCTCTTTTTCTTTGACGTGATCCCTTTAGCCCACTGGTTTGCTTTTCTCGTCACTCAGCATCGTCGTACTGAGCTCTTCTTGACGCAGCCAAAAGTTCGCCTACGGTTGCTGTCTTGTCTGTTCTTCTATTATTCTCCTTCTCCTCTCTTTGCGAGAAGATCCAAACAAGAGAGTTTTCCACACGAAGACGGAGGAGAGGAGTGCTATATGGAAGGTTGACAGAATAAGGACAACACAGCAGCTAATTAGTATTAATGACGATGCCAGGTAAAGGAAAGTAAGTGGAGAAAGAAAGGAAGAAAGATACCAAGAAAGTTCCGCTGCGCTATGTACAACTACTAACGCTTGCCTTCGCCCGCCCGCCACTTAAGCCAAGCAAGCGCCAGCACACGCCGCCACGACGCGCCCACCCAGTACTGATCGACCGCACGCATACTTATTACCTCCTAGCAGCAGCAACAGCAGCAGCAGCAGCAGCAACAGCAGCAGCAGCAACAGCGGCAACAGCAGCAACAGCAGCAGCAACAGCAACAACAGCAGCAACAGCAGCAGCAACAGCAACAACAGCAGCAGCAACAGCAACAACAGAAGCAGCAACAGCAGCAACAGCAGCAACAGCAGCAGCAACAGCAGCAACAGAAGCAGCAACAGCAACAACAGCAGCAGCAACAGCAGCAACAGCAGCAACAGGGCAGCTGGGCCTGGGTGACGGCGGCGGCGGAGCGAGGACTGAGTTTGAAAGGTCATCTTCTGTCTCCTCCGTTGTGAGGACAGCGCCTTTCTCTTTCATTAGAAACACAGCGATGACTGAGTCCCAACCATGTCCCTAATATTATCTATGGGATTCGGTACTACTGCTGCCTCACTGGACCTTCGGTCTTCCTGATGCATCTCTCCCATGATCTAGCCCATATTATACGCCTACTAAATCCGCACTCTGTCTCTCTCGAACCGATCTACTGTACGAAAAAGGGGTCCTTGGTAAAAACTTTATGCATCAAACCCCCCAGAAGGCTAAGATACTTGCAGATTTGTATAATTACCTATGCCAAAAGACAGAGCGCCAGAAGCCCTAGAATTCAAGCAGCAGAGATGGCTAAAGAGATACTTGATGCGATATCTAAAAGTACTTGGGAAGAAACAGAAGAAGATCTTATCCCGAACCGACACCAGACAGAGTAGCAAAGACCCCTATGGCCTATTCAGACAAGGCATACGACTAGATATTTCGCGAATTGGGACAAGAATAAGATCACAGGTTCCAGACAGAGTCTCCAAGAGTAGCGTGTCTATATAGTCTTAAAGGTGTAATGGCACAAGACAGAGTGGGAACGATGTGCTTGAAGAAGTCGACTGGAGATCTGAAAGGTTTCAAACGTAGAACGAAGATCGGAAGATCAGATTGGAAAGAGAGAGAGAGAAAGAAAGAGAAGAAGAAAGAGAGAGAAAAAAAGAAAGAGAGAGAGAGAGAGGGAGAGAGAGAAAGAGAAAGGGAGAGAGAGAGAAAGGGAGAGAGAGAGAAAGAGAGAGAGAGAGAGAGAGAGAGAGAGAGAGAGAGAGAGAGAGAAAGAGAGAAGACATCTATCCCTTGAGACATCCACAAAGATCAGTAGCAGGACATACAAATAACACCACCGGGAAGGAAGAAGAGAGAGAGGAGTGAGGATCAGCACGGAGCAGACAGGCGACCGGAAGCGGAGAGAAGAAGAGCAAGATGGGGAGGGAAGGCAAAAATGAAGAGGAGACAGGCCTGCGAAAGAGGGCTGAAGAGAGTAATAGACAGGGAGAGGATGCTGGCAAGATGCTGCCGTCGTCGGTGTAACAGTACTAGTAGTAGACGACGGATAACAGATCTAGGATGAGAGATAGAGAAGGCAGGTTCTTAGGTTGAATATTGACTGGCGCAAGGTAGTGAGAACCGAGGCAGATGGCCACGAGGAGGAAGGGACAAGGAAGCAGACCTTTGACTGTACTGGAGAGAGAGGAAGAGGGAGAGAGAGAAAGAAAGAAAGAAAGAGAGAGAGAGAGAGAGAGAGAGAGAGAGAGAGAGATGGACAAGGGATAGAGAGATCTTGGGACCAAGAAAGAGAAGAAGCGGAGGATGGGAGCTAAACGGTAACAGCTCCTTTCCTCCCCAGTATGCCGCTGCTATCATCCTCTGCGGAGAGACAGCGCATAACGAAAAGATGTAACGGTAGTGACGGGGGCGTCTGTCTTCCTTATCCTTTTTCTCTCTCTTCCTATGACTCTCCCTTGCTCTCGTTCCCGGCTTTACTGCTCATAAGTAACTCTAGCCAGCGGCGTCCTTGGTCTTCTCTAGCATGTCTTCGCTCCTTCTTCCTATCTTTCCTTTCCCTACCTTTTCCTTCCTCTCCTCTCCCACTTCTCTCGCTTCAAATCCTCCTCTGCTGCCCCTCATAACGGACAGAGTAGGTGAGCTAATAAAAGTAAATTTAAGGCTAACGGTACTAACATGCAGTCACAGCGCCGCCAGGAGCGAGCCACAGTCGGGCCTTCTCTCTCTCTTCCTCTCTCTCTCTCTCTCTCTCTCACTCTTTTTTCTTCTTTTTTTGTGGTCTACACCGTCATTACTCTCCTTTCTCTGCTCTTCTCCTGGTTGCCTGCCCTACTTTATCTAGAGTCTCGGCTCTTCTTCAAAAGCTGTCCAGTTCAGTTAATTCTGGAGCCGCACCGTAATCGAGCAGAGAAGAGAGCTTGGAACATAAGCACGTGCTAGCGATAGCGCCGACGGGCCGGGCCTTTCAAAACAACTATTCTCTTGGGTTAGCTTCACCGGTTCTTCCACCTTGCACGGCTGTCTTGACTTTTCTATACTACCCCTACTTTAAACTCGCTCAGCCCGATGGTCGCCTTTAGCTCTATTGTGCAGAGCATGATGGCCGTGAGCCGAGCGCCTGTTGGAGCATCTGCTCTCTCTGGGATGACATGCGCGTCTGGACGAGAGAAAGAGGAGAGGAAGAACCCAGCAACAGGAGCATCATCCGCGGCCCCGTTCTTCCCTACGCGTCCCGTCGTAGGGCACCCAGCTTTTCCTCTCTTCGTCGAAGGCGCTAGGGCAAAAAAGACTCTACCTTACCCTTCCTTCTTTGCAACTCTCGGTCGCGAAGAGCAAGAAGGGAAGGATCCCAGGAGCAACGCGAGCACGTCTCATGTGGCGGCACTGGAGAAGAACAAAAAGGCTGCTCTCCTGCTCCAGCGCTCTTATCAGTCTCAGCCATTTTGGTCTTTCAAAGAGAAGAAAGACCTAAATGAGCTGACTTCGCCTCCTCCTATTATCAAGCTTACTGAGACAAAGAAGACAGCTTCCGTTGGCGAAGCTCTCCTTGGTGCCAATCTTCTTTTGCCGAAGCGTATCAACATCATGGCGCCGTCTTATCAAGAGGTAGAAAGTCTCTTCCAGCCGTCGGACGTCCCGTCAACGTCTGTTATCTGGAAGTTGCGGGAGAGGAATCGGCGGTGGAAGATAGGGAAAGGAAGAGCTCAAATCGAGGTAAACTACTCCGTCCTCTTACCACGTTTGTCTACCGTACTCCTCAGTCCTATCTTTATCTATTTTATACGCTCTCTCTTTCCTTTAGTTCTTCTATGTAGAGCAAACGTGCCTTTCGCCAATGCTTTTCTATGGTCGCTCGCGTCTGTATATTTTTTTCTGTACTCCAGCTCTGCCCAAGCATCTCTGTACTTGTGACCGCTTCTGTTGGACAACGTATACTTGATGGTGTCCCAATGCTTCTGTCAAGAAGCTACATGGCGTTCATTGTGGAGGGCTTGGCCTAGCAGAGTCGTCTAATGTGTTGCTGACTCCGTGGTTCTTTAGTGGCTCAAGTTGAGCGACAATCTGATAATGGAACCAGATGTGGCCGCGGAAAGAGAAGACGAGGAGGAAATGGATGTTACGGAACAAGGAGAGACACGGTGGCAGCAGCAACAAGAACCCACAACCTTGGTGCCGAAAGACGAGGACCCCAAAACGCAGGTTGAAGGAAACGAAACAGCGGAGAAGTCCTCGGAGCAGCAGGGACCTACTATGAGCTCCGTAATGAGAGGTGAGGAGACAGTGTCTTTAAAGGAAACTTTGATCTCGTTGGACCTCTGCGTATCCAACAATGTGGAAAAGGAGGTCCAACGACATCAAACACCGGAGAAGGAGTCCATGGAGCAGCAGGAATTACCTAGCTCCATAATGAAAGACCCAGACGAGACAGCATCCGCAAGGGAAGGTTTGATGGGAGACACAGGGACATTCCTCTCCGTATCCAACAACTGTGAGAATATTCCGGGAAGTACGTTCGTGTCGGAAGTGGAAGCTGCGGGAAGTGAGGCGCTCGCCTCCGTACCCAACGACTTGGAGGAGGAGGTCCAAGGAAGTCAAACAGCGGAGAAAGAGTCCTTGGAGCAGCAGGGACTCATTAGCTCCGTAATGAGAGACGAAGAGACAGTATCTGCAGGGGGAGGTTTGATAAAAGGAGAGGCAGAGACATTCCCCTCCGTATCCAACAACTTGGAGGAGACTCTGGAAAGTACGTTGGTGCCGGAATTGGATGCTCCGGGAGGTGAGACACTCTTCTTCCTTTCCAGCAGCTGGGGGGATGAGGTCCAACAAAACAAAAAGAGTCAAACAGCGGAGAAGGTGACCTCGGTGCAGCAGGAACTTATTAACTCCGTGGTGAGAGATGATGAGGCGACAGTGTCTGCAAAGGAGGGAGAGACAGAGGCTCTCTCATCCCTACACAACAGGGAACAGGAACTGTCTCCTCATCATCTCTCACTATGGAGCTAATGAGTTCCTCCTTACATGATTTTGCCTTGTTATTCTACTATCCACTGTCATCGAAGTTTGAGGATTGCTTCTTCATCTCTTCATCTCCTCGTTGTCCTCTGTGTTGTTCATACATCGTCTTTGTCTTTCTCACCTTACTTGGCCTTGGCTTACATGAAGTAGTCCCGCTTATCACTTCTCTAACCATTGTCCCACTTTCTACATGTTCCTCCTCTTCATTGCCTAACGCCAGATAACGGCTTCTTGGAGGAGGAAGAAGGGGAAGGTCATCTTTTCTCTATTACGATCAGGCAGCTCAGCGACCACGCAGAAACAGACATCCCATCTTCTTTCACCGACGAGTCAGACTCACCCCCACCACCATCCGAGGTTGCGTCATCTCTCTCCCCAAGAGATCTCCTTGACGCTGGGGAGATCTATCTCCTTAGCAAAGAGCTGCAGGAAGCGTCGGTAGGAACGTTTCTCAGTCTGAGCACTTATCAATTTCTTGGTCTCCAGGCCTTACCTCTTTGTCTGTCTGTCTGCATAGACCCTCTTTTTTCTTGCTGGTTGATGACCAGAATCGCTCTCCCGTCTTTTAACGCTCTTACTTTATTCCATCGGGGACCCTAGGAACTGTTCTCGGGCGCCCTATCTCTTCTATCTTGTGACGAGAAGGATTCAGCATCTGCTTCCCTTAAGGCGGAAGCTCTCTTCCTACGTGGATGCACTCACAGTATGATGGGAGAGCATTTGAAGGCACGAAAAGACTTTGAGTAAGTGTCCCAAAGGCTGTCCTCTGTGTGCCTTTGCCCGGTCTGTCTCTTCTAAGGTTTCGTATCATCTTCTTCTATCCTATCACCAAGTGAAGTCATCAAAGCGCCTGTCATTCTGTTGACATTACTCCTTCACGTTCCTACGATGATTCTACCGTGCCTTACAGCCTTTCTTACTGAACTTGTCAAAATTCCTAAGCTGACTCTTCTCCACGCACACTTATTGTTAGAAATGGATACCTGCAAGGTGTAAAAGTGCATAAAGAAGAAAAGACCTTCGAAGAAGAGGACAAAGGGAATCAGGAAGAGGAGGAAAAGGACAGGACCCTTTCAATCTTTCGTTCTAGTAAGACGCTCAGCCTTTTGTTTGGGGCATACGTCCAGGTCAGTATCCCTTTCAAGGCCATACATCTCTCTGTGACTACAAGCCTACGAGTTTGCTTCTGTATCTAACATACCCAGCACGTTCATCTTTTTGTCTCCTTTTGTGCCTTACAAAGAATGTCTCCATCGCCGTCTTGGCCTCTTACTGCTGGGGCCTTCGAATACCCAGTATATTATATGATTTCTATATGCCTGCTGATCTCTATCTCACTTGATGCACATATTATCTTGCAGAGTGCTCTACGCCTAGCCGAGTATCAGCAAGTGCTTCAAGCTTTGGAGAAGCTGGATCTTCCGATTGGAATGCAAGTGGCGCGGTGAGGCTGCTTGTTGCCCTGAGATATATCTCGTCATCCTGCTTTCAGCAATGCTCCTCCTGCTTCCAACCTCTCTCAGTATGCCATAGGCACCGTGATAGACCTTATTTGACGTTGTCTCTTCTATTCTTTACCTTCATTCCTCTCTTCGCTTGTAATTGTTAACTTCTCCTTGCGAGTGCTTTGCTTATATTGGTGGTGGGACATCAAGACCCCCTTCTTACTTCTTCCTTGCTTGCCATTTGCTTCTCTATGGTTCCTGTTCCCTGCTGTGTAGCCGCTTTATTAGGGTAGAGTTGCATCAACTGGACGCTTGGAAAGAAGATGCATGGCACAGAGGTAGACCACAAAAAGTCTCAAAACTGAGCTAATAGCGTGTCTTTCACTGCCAGTTCCCCTGAACTTAACATCTCAGGGCTTCTGTGCTTGCTCTTAGCTCCCGCTCACTCCGGTCATCAAGATCGCTTCGCTTTGATTTTACTCAGTCAGCCTTTACTTCTTCAATGTCCTGTTGAAGAGAAGACTTCTTTGTCGTCGCACTCGTTATGCTTGCCTGGTCTATTTCCTTGCCAAACCCTCCTTCGCTTTTCCATCTGCCTGATGTGACTTTCGCCCCATACCTAGATCAACTAAGACAAGCTATGGCTGGTTCTGCGGGCTTCAAGCTGCTTAGGAAAGCCTTGGAGTACTGCGATCTCGTAGAAAGCTGCTTGGAAGCAGGTACAAGCCTGACCTAATCTTTCCTATTCTGTGTCCTTTTACCTTCCCTTTGCCTCGTTATCGCTTTACAAAAAGTCGTTCATCTCTATTAGCTGTCGCCTTGCTGAACTCTTCAGTGGTTCTGCTTCACGTATCTCCTCCTACGTGATATACTTGGTACTTTGCTGCGTTCTGACTGGCCATGCCGCTCCTCACTGTTACACTCGCTATGCGACAGTCTACCTATCGGGTCGGGTGCGGGAGGCTGAGGAAGAAATTGACGCAGCTACAAATGAAAGGCGGTTGAAGCTGGGCCAGTATCACTACTCTTCTCTCTCTCCAGATTGCGTAAAGCTAATTGGTGAAGTGCTTCAACAAGAAGGTAAGATTCCATTAGCCATGACTGGTGGTGGGAAGTGGACAATGAAGACGATGAGCCTGCGAGTGGCAAAGACCGAGAGCTTTGCACCAACGTGCACACCGTAGTCTGTGTGGTGGGAGGAGCTCCTCAGATTTGCAAAGTGAGCGTCTCACTCTGCCTTCATCCTACTCCACTCACAGGTGATAATGATGCCGCCGAGGGTAGTACAGAGACAGAACTCTCTGTGGAGGAGGTCGATGACAACCAGGAGGTCGACCACAACAAGGAGGTCGACGCCAACAAGGAGGTCGACGACAACAAGAAGGCCGACGAAATTGAAGGTAAGGTTCGTGAGCTATAGGTGACAGTTAGAGACAATAGAAGCAGCAGGACAGGACCGAGGAGGAGAGACACATGAGCCCATGAGCCGTTGCAAAGTAGACGCTGTAGTCTGGACCACCACTATGCACATCAGAAGTGACGACATATGTTCCTTTGGACGTCTATCTCTCACAGGCGACAATCCGGAGTGCGAGGAGACAGAGACAGAGACAGAGCTTACACAGGAGGAACCAGCTAACAACACTGACAGTGCTGAAGGTAATAAGTAACCTTAAGCTTCAGCTAAAGTGACTTTTCTTCGGCATCATCATCTTTCTTGTACGGGTGAAGAGACGGCTGTGGGGAACACTCGCTAGAAATGAGGTGCATGTCATCCCGGATTAATAGAACTTCCTGGTGAAGGCAATGCTAGATGACTGCCGTATGTTTTCAAACAATTCATCAGCTGACCCTCTGCTTCCCCTATTCCCTCCTGCATGGATAGACATCAAGACGGAGACAGAAGATGGACAGCGCATTAGCAAAATCACCCTTGGACTGCAAGACAAGCTTCAGTTGTTGACTTCTATGTGCGATGCTGCTCGACAGGCCCGCTCTTCCCAACGAGGAGCCCTTGCAGCTATACCAGCGACTTCCAATGAAGACGCTAAACAGGGAGTGGAAGACGACGACGAAGAGCCAAAGATAGAGGAGGATGCTCGGGAGAAGCTCAGTCAAGAAGTAGAAGACGAAAAAGAGCAGCAGTGGGGAGACTCTACTAATGCGGCAGCCACGTCGGGGACGGACGATGATCCAATGGACGATGCAGAAAATGTGGAGAAGCTGATATTCGCGGTTAGCATGACAGGGGTTGAAGAGGATTGCAAGCAACAGGAAGCTAAAGCTAGGAAGGCGAAAAAGAGACGAGAGAAACGAAAGAGACAGCGGCAGAGGAGGAAGCAGTCAGCGCAAGGAGGTGAAGAGTGCTGCATTGAAGGCATTGCTCAAGAGGAAAGGGAGGATTCAGAAGGAGAACCACGAGGTAGGAAGGTCTAAGGAGGCAGATTGTTACCTTGAAGCCGCTGAGTTAGCTTTCGCTTCCCTTTTTCCCCTTATAGGTACTTCACTTCTTGCTATATTATCCCTGACTTCCATCTCCCTTCTTCTGACATGATGCTCGCGATCTGTTGTATGTACGGTGGGCTTAGGCATTAGCTTTGCAACTCATTTCGACTTCATTATTTTTGAAAACTTCCGTTTTGCAGAGGTTCGAGATGCTAATCAAGAGGAGGAGGTTAACGATTGCGTTATAACAGTCACTTCTGTGGCTGAGGATCCGGAGGAAGATACCATTACCGGTCGCTCCGCCACCTGTCTCTCTGCTAAGCTGTCTGTCCACCCCGCCCCAGGGCGCTTGTCCGCTTCTTTTTCACTTCCGGAGCTGATGCATGCCGGAGAGGAGATGTTGTTCTGCAAGGAGTACACCGAGGCTGAGGTAAGGGCCATGTCCTCCCTTCTCTAGCATATACATTTAGTATATATTTAGCTTGCCTTTTGGGCCTTGCTTTGCGTTGACGATCTTTGTGGTCTGCTGTCTGTTCTGCTTTTCTCCCTTATTCTGCTAATCGATCATTGTTGCTAAACATTCAATCGCTGTTAACCTCCTCTCGTCCCTGGGCTACTGCTTGTCTATTATGGCCCTTTATGGCAGGCACTCCTCTCTCTGGCCCTCTCAAGTCTAGACCTTTCTGTGTCTACTCCCTCTGCGTCGCGGGCGGAGCTCCTATTCCTTCGTGGGTGCTCTTATTCAGCTGTCGGAGAGCTTGAAAGGGCTGACCTTGACTTCAGGTGAATATGCTTGCTCTCCTCTTTGCCTTGTCTGGAAGCCTCCCGGGGGGGTCTCACTTTTATTTTGGCTAGGACGGCGTACCTAGAAGGAGTGAGGATACTCACAGAAGAGAGCAACTTGACCGGCGATGACTATGGGACAACCGCTTCACTTTTCAGCTGTTCGAAGACATTAGGGCTTTTCTTTGGGGCTCTCGTGCAGGTCAACTGTAGGGCTTATTATGTCGAAGAGTGACAAGAAGATAGAAGAGAGCGATGAGATTGGGAACGGGGCGTAGACTGTTGCCGGCGTTGTGTTACTTTGGGACTACTCACATCTTCTGATAAATTCTCCCCACTATCCTTCTTACATGCATGCAGAGCTGCCTCCGCTTAGGGAAGCATTCAGAAGTCATTCGCCAGTTGAAAGAACTTGTGCTTCCTTTCCAAGTGCATTTGGCGCAGTGAGTAGCTTCCTCTATCTTTCGTCTCCATCTCTTTCATTGCTGTGTCCGCGCTTCCTCCGTCCTGCACGTAAAGTGCTAACGTTACGTTGCACGACTTGTCGCAATCAGGTTCCTTACCCCATGTCCCATTTGTTGCTTCATATGTGGGCAGAGGAGCGGGTTCACATTAATCCTCCTTCTTCTCTGTTCTATTCGTTCAAGCTCCAACTTATATCCCTGCACCGCTCTAACTTAAATCATCTATTTATTCCTGCGTGCTGCTTATCTAATCATATCTCAGACGATTTATCGAGTTAGAGCTGGAACAGCTGACATCGTGGAGAGATCAAGCCTTCTATCACGGTAGTAAACACTTGAGCTCTTCTGGTGAAGCTTGATCTTCTTCATAAGTTCGGCCCTCTGTCGTCGTCTTATGTTGTTCAAACGTGCCGCCATTTATAGTCCCTGTACTCCTAATCTCCTGAGGCTCATACAGATGCCTCTTCCTTCCATTGCCCCGTCTGTGATATCCTCCTTGTGCCGTCCGCAGACCATATGCGTCAAGCCTTGGCTGGATGTGAGGGCACGAGGGCCATGGAGAATGCGTTAACACTTTGTTCTGCCGCCGCCTCGGAAGCAGCATCTGGTACATACATACGCTTTACTTCCTTCCCCTACGCGCTCTTCCGAGTATTGTTTGTCTGGTTTGCATCATCGCAACTGGTTGTTTGTTGCTGGTCATGCTAACTTTCCAATTCTCTCCTTTGTATGATATCAAACTTACTGGTTTTGACGACCCAAGGCTAACGCTGCACTTATATGCTTTGCACGTGATCCATAGTCAACAAGTCTATTGAAGCGAGGCGTCTTGAAGCGACTGTTGAGAAGGAAACCGCGGGCAGGCGAAGATTGCTTCGTCGTTGCCTCTTCCTCTCTCTGCCGGCCAATTATCGAGAAGCAGAGGTTTCAAGAATTCAAGCGGTAATCCGCTCTTTGGAGGAAAACGGTAAGGCGATAATCCCACTTGATCTTTGGATGTTGGCATCTAGCTGAGGAGGGAAGGATTTGTTGGGAGGTATAGATGTGAGATGAAAGAAGCAGAAAGAAGGGAGAGAAGAGAGACGGAACGGACAGTGCGGGTTGAGAAGAGACGGAATTATGGTGTTACGGGCTGTACAGGAGGAATGAGACAGCGTTCTTCCCAGTTCGGAATGTCAAAGACCTGACTTGCACCCTCTAGGTGAAGAAAGCAGACAATGTGGGCGTATGGAGACACTGAAAGAGGAGCTGCGGCTTCTTGATCCCTCCCTCCTCTTGGAGCAAGATGACGGTAACGCGGCTGCGGAAGATCAAGAAACATACTAGAGAACTCACTCTGCTGCTCAATTTCTTAAGCGATATTGAGTGCAGCTAAGGTTCCACTAGGTTGAAGGCCCTTTCTCATCTCCTTCTTTACTAGTATGTTTCTTGTTCTTGGGCAGCGCTAACGAGACCGCGGTGGAGAGAGAGAGACCGCACGGAGGGGTCAGCCTCTCTGACAGAGCACACCGCGCCACGAGGCCCGCTTATTTATTTGTAGGCGCAGAAAGCGTCAAATAAAGACATTTCTTTGGGACACTGCGAAGAATGAGAGACCAGTAGATAGTATGATGAGACTGCGGAAAGCTTGCCCGTGTATCCCTAGCCAACGTTAGACGTTCTTTGACTCACTCTTCTGTTGGATTACGAGGACGAGTGCGATGTCCCAGGCTACAATGTAAGGGCAAAGCGTCAGCTGACAGACCAGAAATAGACGTCAACATGCTAGCATGCTTAGTTAGGGCCAAGATTGTCGCAGGACTTTGCCTCATTCCGTCCGCCGCATTCCTCTCCCATTGGTTTCAGCCGTCTTCGTCAGAGGGGAAGTTGCAGCGCTGCCGCAAATGACGCTCATTACTATCTCAGATTCTTGAGCCTTTCAAAGGAGTAGCTGCGGACGACAAGGGTTTTGGCGGGTCATCCGCAAAAATGCGTCTCAATGGGTCAAGATTGCTAGTAACCTTGCTCTAGACAGGGGCGCGGATCTTGGCGAACAGCAAAGGACATAGCTAACAGCAGGGCGACTTACGAGACTGAGGGCAGCTCTATCCGCGACTCTACTATCCAGCAGTCAGGGGAGGATGACCCCAAACGGCGAATAAACACGAGGACGAACTAGCAGACAGCAGGACCGGTGGCCAGCCTTTTTGCTGTGGGCAGACATTGATGCACTTTGCACTGGGGCGGCGGTGCGTGAGGATGGAGCTGACCCAATCACGTGTCAACGAGGTTAAGTCAGCACAGCCTCCGAGGTAGATCTTCAGCAGCATGCACTGATGCCCCTTGCCCACGCAATACGGTGCTCAACAGTTGAGCATTGACGGCTTCCACAGCGGAAATAACACCAAGGGGTATGGATCAAGTGAGCCGCTGGGTGCAAATTCTTGGCAGGTCCGATTGCTTACTGCCGCCGGTCCGATTTCCGCGGCGGAGCCGAAGCCATTTGCGGCTCTCCCTTCCTCGGAGCGTTCGCTGCAAATCTTAGTGTTGAAGCTTATCGCTACACCTGGCCCGTGACATCGCGCTCTGCGCCCCTTCAAGCTGCTGACATGGCTGCTTGCTAGGGACTCGAAACCAGATGACCAGAAAAAGCCGGTCACCAAACCCACGCATTAGCTCTCTCCTCTTAACTGCGTAGGCACCTACCTTACCAGCAACTCCTTGGGGTCTGACTGCACGATCACTTGCCTGCTTTCGATTCTGGGAAAGTGAAGTCCTGCTTTTCCTTTAATGACGAGCCTTTGGGCTGACGCTCTGCAGAAGTTAGGGCGTTGGGCAACTGAGGAGACTGGATGCAGAGAAAGAGAAAGAGATTCTTCAATGCGGAGGCCGTCTCCATCTGAATTACGTAATCGGGAAAAGAAATTGAAGCGGAAAAGCGCAGGCTGTTTCTCTGAATTGACAACTTCGGTAATTCGTAATTCGGGCACCAATTTTGGTTGTGCGAATCAGAAGCTTCAGTTCGTGTAACTCATTTTTTCGCCTTGTGAATCGGCAGACCCACATCTCTCTTGTAGTGACCCACGCTCGCTCTTTCTCGCTCTCTGTCTCTCGTCTCACTCCTTTTATTT
The DNA here is from genome assembly GCA_900088475.1 of Hyphochytrium catenoides. NCBI lineage: Eukaryota > Hyphochytriomycetes > Hyphochytriales > Hyphochytriaceae > Hyphochytrium > Hyphochytrium catenoides. The sequence goes on from FLMG01000623.1 coordinate 23,419, forward strand.
AGGCCTCTTTTCTCTATCTCTTGGTGACTCTGTCTATCTCTTGTCTTAGCGCAATGCCGCCGCCTTCGCCGCTGGATCGCTTCATGAGAAATCGAGGACGGGACCTGACGAAGGAGAGGCTAAGCTAACAGTATCACTAGGTAGAAAGAGACAAGAGAGGGCGGTGGCATCCAAGGCGCGTTATCTCGACTGAGGAGAGAGAGCAGAGAGAGCAATAGAGAAGCGTCGGTCTGCGGTCTATTTGGAGGACAGATGTTCGGGAAGTTTCTCAATGGCTTTGGCGGGGGAGATAGAGACAGACCACCTCCCTCCAAAGGACGAGGAGGCGGTGGAGCTAAAGAGAAAAGAGTACGGAAAGGTGCATCTCCTGCTGGGTTGAGTGCTGAAGAGGAACTGGCGCAGATGCTAGGCGGAGGACTCAAGATTAACAGTCAAGAAGTAGACAAAGAGCTGTCTCTCCTCATGGGAGAGCTGGGGATGGGGCATACAGTCAGAGGAGGAGGCGACGATGGGGAAAGCGATGAGGAGGCAGCGATAATGCGCCAGCTTGGCATTGATAACCTCTCTCACGATGAAGATGACCCGCTATCGGAGCTTGGGCTCAAGGGCCAGAGCCTGGTAATCTTGCCATTCTTTCAATCTTCCTGTTCCTCTGCAGACAGCATCTCTTCCGCGGCATCTACAGGGCAGCTTTACTGGTGATATTGGTGTTCTGCCCTGCTGTACTATCTCTTGTCGTGAATCTATCTTAGCACTGTCTCTCACTCCCTCCATTCTCTTCCTATGCAGTTTATTTTACGTAGCAGCTGTCCTTCCGTGCTCCTTTCTAGCGTGTCAGCTGTCCATGAGTTTCCCTTGTCTTACTGTTTGTCGTTCTCTTTGCGCTTTTGCTCATGAGTTCTTCGTTGCCCCTTCTCCTCCTGTCTATCCACAGCATGTTTTGAGTTCAATGGAGCTTGAGACGACCGTCGAAGTCACCGACGATGATCTCAAAGATCCACATCTCCTGCGGGAGCTGAGAGGACTGGGCTATGTCCCTTCTCCTCGCGCTGTGTCCTCTTCTGCTCCGCCTGCTCCTTCTTTCTCGCTTCAACATCTTGAAGAGCAGCTAAGAGAGAAACAAAGAGCGGCGGTCGCTCTCAGCAAGAGTGGCAAGACAATGGAGGCAGTGGCTGTTCTAAGGGAAAGCAGGGCAATAGAGGAGCAGCTCGCCCGTCTTCGCAACAGCTCATCCGCGGCACCGCCTCCACCGCAAGTGGCAAAAGGTGGTCAAGCAAGAGAGACCCAGAGAGCAAGAGAGACAGCGGAGATGAGAGAAAAGGCACCGGCGACGCAGATAAGCCCTGCTCTAGACTTGGACTTTAAGGGAAGAGAAGACGAAGAACCAGAGGTGACGCTAACAGAGGACGACATGGAAGATCCAGAGCTACTCCAAGAACTTGGACAACTGAACAATCCTACAGATTATAGGCGTTCTGTTCCTCAGCAGAGAGAAAGAAAAAGCAGCGCCCGTCCTGCTGATAATGCGTCCACTCCATCTTCCTCCCCTACTTTCCCATCTGTTCCACAAGATTCGGCTCAGCAAATACTGAGGTTGAAGAAGCAGGCTCTTGCTCTGAGAAAAGAAGGGAGAATGGAGGAGGCAATCGCATGCATGAAGAGAGTGAGAGAGCTAGAGAGAGCAGCCGAAGCATCTTCAGCTTCTCTTCCTCTCTCTTCAACTCTTCCGCCGCCTATTCCTCCTCCCGCTGCTGAACCAAAACCTGTCGGAACAGTATCTCGTCTGGAAGAGCTTCAATCGCTCATTGCAGCGGAGAAGGCCCGGGTTGACAAGCTAAGAGCCCAGGGGGACGTCAAGGGAGCGATGGCAGCAATGAAGAAATGGAAGGAGTTGCATGCCGAATTTCTCTCTTTAGCAGCTGGCGGGGAGACAAGTCGCGGAGGGAGGGAGCCGTCCCAAACCTCCTCCACTCCTCCTCCAACTGTCGTGGTCTCTACGTCCGCCTCTCTCTCATCCGTTGACTTCTCCAGTCCTTCTATCGGCGTGCTACAGCCTCCGGGCCCAAGTTCTTCTTTACCTTCTGGTCATTCTTCTGCGCCCACCTTCTCTTCCCCGGCGGAGAGAGTCTCGGATACAGAGGGGCACACGGATGATAGGATCAAAGAAGTAGCCGTGCTCCAGCACAGAGAGAGACAAGCCTCCCTGGACCTTATGGATGAGTTTGACAACAGCGAAGATGACGGACAAGCTGAAAGAGAAGAGCAGGGAGAGGGCGATAGAAACCCGATATACCTCTCTTCACCTGCCCCTTCTCCCTCCCCATTGTCCTCACCCTCTCTCTCTCTGGAGGCTGAGATCCAAGCTCTGCAGCTTCAGGCGGTGAACCTCAAAAAAGAAGGAAGAGTTCAGGAAGCCTTGCAAGCCTTTCGAAGGATGAGAGAATTGCAAGAGAAGAAGCAACAAGGGGAAGGAGAGAGCCGTATTTCTCTCTCTTCACCGGCTCCTGCTTCGCAATTTCCTTTCCAACAGCAATATCTCGAACTTGAGAAGAAGCTTGTAGAAGCTGCGAACCAGACAAATGGCTGGATCAAGGAATGGGCACCAAAGAACAGGCAGCTAGCGACGGAGCTCAGCGAGATGGTAACAGAAGGAGTTCGCCTGCACTCACACTTGCAATTGATATCTCTCTTCTCCCCGGCTCTATTTGGTCTTCCTCTCTCACATATGGCGCATCCTCTCTCAACTCTGTCTCTAGTCGTAACCATTCTGTCGAAGAGACCCCTCCCTGCCTAACGATAGAGCTAACTAGACCCTTTCTTTTCGCTGATACTTGTCCTGTCCACCTCAATACTCTCTGTCGAACTTCATCTACAATCCCCCGCACCTCTTTTTCTGTTTCCCCTTCTCGCACTAGCTATCGCCTACCTCCATCACGTTCTCTGGGCTGAATAGTTCCTCGCCATTTGGCTTCTTTACATTGGGCTCTTTACTCTCAGGCTTCTTTGCAGTTTTTCAATTTTCGGACGGCAGTCTCATTCCTTCACTTCTCCTTCTAACTTTCATTTGATCTTGCATTCTCTTCTCACGCTCTCCACTTTCAATCATCACAGAGAAAGCAATACTCAGAGCAACTCCAAACGCTAAGAGCAGCGCGGAAGAACCCATCGCAGCCTCCTCCCTCTTTCTCTCTCTCCAGCCGCCGCTTCCCAGTAGAGCATCGCCTAGAGTACATCCCTGCAGACCAGCTGGAGCTCCATATCCTGTCTCTTGAGGAGCTCTCCCCGTCTCTCGCTCGTTCATCTCTCTTCGTAGACTTTGACTTGGGCTTTCCTTCCGATCAGCATCACCAAGGAAAGACACCTTATCTGTATCCCTCAACCGGGTCATCGTCTTCCTCTCCTCTCTCTGTTTCCTATAACTTCACTCAGCGGTTCTCTCTAAAGCGTGGCACTTTGACTCGTCGCGCATTTGAAATTCGGAAGGTTAATTTTGAAGTATACAAATCCCGTCTCCTAGGCCAGGACCTTCTGGGCAGAACCTCAGTAGAGCTGGTAAGGCAGGAGACCGCGAGACCGCAAAGGGATCTACAGAAAAGATGAAAGTCAGTGGAAGTTTGTTGAAGTGGTCTAAGGATTGATAGATCAGGAGGGAACGAGATGGTAAAGGTCGTGGACACCTCTTACTGATGCCTTACATAGACTTTCTTCATCAATGTCGGGACTCACACATTTCGCCTGCGTATCCTTAACTCTCGCTCTCATCAGAAACACTTACTCAATAAGTGCGAGATAGCAGCCACTTTGCCTCTAATGGAAGGAAGGAAAGCAGTTGGAGGCTCTATCAAAGTAAAACTCTACTGCGGTCTTCCTATATCTTCCTCTTTGCTCTGTCTTTGACCTGTTGTCTTTATCCTTTTTCTTCCTTACTGCCGGATATCTATCTTAGGCTACTTTGTACCTTCGTTGTCACGATATCTCTTCCGTAACTCTTTGACAATGCACTCTAGTTGCTGCCTTTTTATGCTGACCCCGAGTCAGGGTGCGCTCCTCTCCGTCTGTCTTCTTCCTTAGGCCACGCCTGGTATCTGCACTCTCCAAAATCTTTTCCCAATTTACATACTCAACATGTCTATCTCTTAATGTGGCATTAGGTCAGTATACGCCTACAAACTCCATTGGCTGAGAAGGAGATCCAGTACAAGGAATTCCCCTACGTCGTTGTCTCCAGTTATCCTCCTCCTATTTCTCAACCCTCTGGCACTTCCCTCTCTCCAGTCACCCCTTCTCCTACCACCTCTCTTCCTTCTCCAGCTCAAACACCAATGGCATCGGTCACTCCTAGTTCACGAGGCCCAGCAGTCGCTCCTTCGAAATCTGAGGGTCGGACTGTGGTGCCAGCCAAGGAGCTCGAGGACCCTGAGGCTGAAGCGCTAATGGTTAGCTACGACGTTTTGACCGCTGAGGTAGGGAAATTAAACACCCCGCTCCCAAGAGCTGACTATTCTGTCATGGTTTCTTTATCCTCTTTGATATCTTCCTTAATCCGCTCTGCTGCGTAAAAGTCACCCAAACCATCATGCTCTCTCCTTCGTTTCTCGCGTCTCCGTCTGGCCTGGTCAGTTCAGGGCTAAGAGCTTCCTGCCATTTATTATCTTAGTTCCTCAATTACCCTGCGATGTCTGTCTTACTCATATTACTCTTTTTCCTTTCAGATTGAGACCGTCTCCAGGGTCCTTGCGTCCTCCCCCTCGGAAGATCCCCTGTCTCCTCTTTCTCTCCGCCTATCTGTACTCGAACGCAAGAAAGAGATGATGGAGCTGCAAATAGAAACGGGAAAGCTAGATATGGAGACATACCTGGAGAGGGTAGAAAAGCGCATTGAAAAGGACAGGGCTTTAGCTCTTGCCCTTCAGAGAAGAGGTAAGGACGAAGTCTGGGGAGTCGCTGACTCCACTAGCACGTTTAAGCACAGAGTGCCACCTTCGGTTACCGTCATTCCTATTTACTTCTTCCTTTACAGATCTGGTCTTACCGCGCACTCTGGCCTATGGTTGTCTTCCCACTAAGCAATATGCTCTGTGGCTTCTATCACCTGTGAGTGGTGTTCGTCGATATTCTCTAACTTCTTTCCTTGCGTCTCTCGCTTTTTTAGGGGACAAAGAGCTAGCTATGAAAGTGATGAAGCGAGTCTCCATCATGAAGAGCGAGGTTGAGACAGCGCGGCAAAGTGCACAAGAGGAATAACGGCTCACAGCGGTCATAAGGGGCCATAGTAGTACCCCTCGCCAACGTATCTATGCGTCCTTCCGCCAGAGTCAAGGCAGTGAGTTAACCTGTCTGGCCGGGTTACAGCGAGACTGCGAAGCATGGGAGGAACCAAGGCGTAGGAAGACAGCCAGCGAATTCAAGATCACGATGTTCCTTGCAGCCCATACAGGGGACGCAGGGCACCAGGCTACGAAGTGCTTGAACTCAAAGGAAGCAAAGGATGGGCTAGGGCTCTATGTAAATTTTTGGATGTCCCAAAGGTAGTTTGTGAGAGTCTACCAATTTAAGATTAGCACAGGAAGAAAGAGAGCTGTCATGGCACAATGCAGCCAACTAGCATCTTACGACTCCTGCCACTAGGGAAGACCGAGAAACGCGGCCGGAGAAAGTAGTAGACAAGGGGAGAGAGAGAAGATCTTTCATTCGTAGGTATCTCTACGCCCTCTGATTGTTTGAGTAACAATGACGGCGACCCGTTCTGTCTTTTTGTTAACATTTCTCTTCTCTTTTGTCAGCTTATCGCTTTCTTGATACCTGCTGAGCTAGACCCTGCACTTTGCTATCTGACCAAGGAAGATTCTCGTCAATGCTGGGTGCATTATTGCTAAGAGTGGGGAGAGTTGGAATGGAGAGAAGGATCTTCCCTGTCCCACCGCTCTCTGGCCGCCGCTTGGTGGGACTGCCTCTCCCTTCCTGGGGACTGCCCGTCTGCCGTGACTCAGACTCCTTAGCAGCCTCAGAAGATAGAGAGGGTGCCTTGGCTTTTCGTTGCCTGCGGAGACAGAGTGACGTGAGGCAATGCGTTAGCTGGACTGAAGAGTTACGATAGGTTTGAGTCCATTGCCCATATGAGAGAAGGGACGTTAACGACCGCTCGTGAGATTGCGACGGGAGGGTAGGAGAAGCGAAAGTAGAGAGACTTGAGCAACGCACTTAAGGCAGGAGAGGATGTGCTCTTTAACCAGGCAGCCAGGTTAATAGAAAGAGAAGTTCCACGGGCAGATTAACCGAAGAAGATCATGGAGAGGAAAGACGAAAGGTTGTGACGGACTTGGAAGGACTGGTGATGTCATTGAGCTGCCATCCGCCTCCAAGGCCCGAGGTGGCAGCAAGCTCCAAGCGCATCCTGAGGTCCCGCGTCTCTTCCTCCAGCCGCTTGATCTGCCAGAACAAAGTTTGCATAGAGACGAAGAGCAGGGAGAAAATGACGTAGAGAATGTGTGAGAGCGGAGCGAGAGAGAGAAAGAAAGATAAGAGAGAGAGAAAGAGATAGTTAGACAGAAAGAGAGAGAGAACAGGTGAAGGGCGGAGGTGGTCAGTGAAGAAGGGCGTGCGGCGCTCGTAGACAAGGAAATGCAAGGCACGAGCAGCGAGCTCTCCTACAGTGAATGCTATCATATCTCTCTGGGTCGCTGCTTGCGTCGTATCATCTCACATTTTCTCCTGGGTCTCCTTCCTTACTTGCGATGATAGCTTACGCAACCTGCCTCTCATTTCTTTCTTACTTTGACTCTTGCCTCTCCATCCCTCACCCCTACCTCCGTCTCTCTGTGTCTACCTCTCCGGCTCCACACTCTCATTCGGCGGAGCCTCTTTCTGTTCTTTTACCTCTTCTCTCCCTAAAGACCACAGACGGCTTTTGCTCTCCTTCCTACCTCTTTCTGGCTCTGTGCCCTTGTATAATCCAGCTTGTTCCTCAGCTGAATGTATTTGTCGTCCATCAACCTCAATTGGTCCTCCAGCACCTTTGCGCCTTCCTTCAGCTCCTGAATCACATCCTCTCTTCCCTGATTCTTCTTGGCAAGAAGCGCATTTCTTGCCTTCAGGGCCTCTAGCTCAGTCTCAGTTTTCCTTTGTAAGTCTAACGCTTTGGCCTTTGCTGCAGCTTCGTGCTTGAGGTGCACCATCAGCTTCTCTATGTGTTCAGAGAGTTTAGACAGCTTCTCTTCTCCTTCCTTCTTAACCATTTCCTCTCTTTCTCTGAGCTCTTTCTCTTGCCTAAGTTTCTCTGCTAGAGAAAGAGCCTTCTCCTTGTACTCTTCCAACTGCTTCTTCCTCTCTTCTCCTTCTTTCACAAGTTTCTCCAGCTCCTCAATTCGCTTCATAAAGTGCTTAGAACGGGCAATCAATCGCCTTCTCTCCTGCTCAAAGATATTTACATAAGAAGAGGTTTTAGGAGAGGACGAAGAATGCAGAGGGGCTGTCTTCCCTTCTGCTGGGTCCTCTTTCTTCTTTGTCTCATCTCCGTCTCCTCCTTCTCCAGCATCAAAGTCTTGGGTGTACTCCAGGCCCTCTCCTTCATCTCCCTCACCTCCGTCCTGGTCCTTCTCATCATCCTTGACAGCAGAAGGGAGCTCAAGCTTCACCATGTCGGAAGGTTGGCTGCTTCCTATCCCTGCCAGCTGTGCCTCCACGCCTCTCAGATGTATGCGGACGAGCTCGTCCAGTTGCACGTGGTCAAAGGCAGAAAGATCACGGTCAGAGCTACCAATAATCGCAGGGAATAGAAGCGATCGGGCATTCTGGATGATCTTGTTCTGATCCTGAAACTGAGCTTTCAGCTTCTCTAGCTGTCTGCCTTGAGAGAGCGTCTTCTCCGCTTGCTTTACTAGTTCCTCAGATTTGGAATACACCTCATCTTCTAGCTGGGTAACGATATCTTTGACCTCTGGGGGTAGGGAAAGAGAGGAGTGTCTCCGCGCCGCAAGCTTCTTTTTGTCTCTCTCTTGAAGCTCTGCGACTGTCTTCTGCAACTGTTCGATTTGCTTTTCCTTCTGCTGCAGCAGAAGCTGCATGGAAGAGGCATCCTCCGCCATCCTCCCGTCCCTCCTCTTACTTGCTCACTTAGTCACGTCCAGCTTTACTCCCAGCTTCGAGGTCTTCTAATTAGCAGCGCCCCTTAATCTTAACCCCACAGGTGAGAGTGGAAGACCTGAAATAACATTATCGCTCCAGGTGCTCTTGTCTGGGCGTTGTGTGGCTAACGGGATAGTTGGTGATATCAGTTCTCTCTTGTCCCTCTCTCTCTCTCTCTTCACTGTTGGATGCCTGAAAGGAAGAGTAGCTGATAGAACCAAGAAGCTTGAGCGAGACAGATGGCTGCAATGTTATCTGAGAGCACACCACCAGTGGCGAGACCGGCGTGATGGTCGGAGACCAAAGGAAGCAGAAGCGCCGATTCCATGCGGCACTAGGACGGAAGAGAGGCGTGAGAGAGGAGAAAGTAAGAGAGAGAGTGCGGACGAGAGAGGGCAAACCGGGCGGCACTCCGTGAGCCACTGAGCAAGCAACAATAAGTTATAAGCAGTGCACCAGCTTCCAAGTGGGAAGAGAGGAGGCCGTTACATCAACCTCAACCATAATGCTCATGACTCGATTATCAAATCATTATCAATGTAGTAACTGTACATTTGCCTTTCCGACTAGTTATCAGAAAAACAAGGACCGTTACTTTATTACTTGATGCCTTTGGGTCAAGGTACTTCTTTGCCGCCGTCAGCAAGCGAGTGTAGCGCCTTAGTGGACCTTCTTCTCGACGATTGACAGGAGGCTACAGCTCTACGTCTGCTCTTCTTCTAGTTCCTAGCACTGTTCCATGTCCAGTCAGCGAGAGTATCTAGGCGAGCTCCCCTAAAGAGTATTGGGAGAGAGGTGCGATCTTCAAAAAGACAAGGTGATATATATCTAGAACTACCTTCTTATAGGAAGTTCCTATGAGTGAGTGATGCTGTCCACTACAGAGGTAACACTTAAGTGAAAGAGTTTTCTACGAGAGTCTCAACCATCACGCGCTTCGACAGTGAGCTATGCTTGACATGTTGCGCTCATGAGGCGCTCAGAGACAGCAAAAAATTAAAGGAGAAGCATCTAGACACCTCTCTACCAAAAGGGGCACCAGCCTATGTAGCACTGGCAGAGGTTCTCGATGGATGTGGCCTGTCTGATGAGTCTGTCAACCTGCTCCGAGACCGATAACTGGATCTTCTCGTTGAAGTCTCGACCCCGCAGCTTATTCTGGACGCGAGTGATGACGTTCACGGCACGTTCATTCAGCTCCTCAGTCGGGGCCCCTAGAGCATTCGGTGAGACAGAGTCAGACTAGGTACAGAATACGGAAGAATTAGAGGATGAAGGACCACATTGAATCGCTCACGAGAAAAAGGGAATGGACAACAGAACCATGCTCGAGCACGGAGGGAGGAATAGTCGAGTAGGCCAGTACAGAAAACAGTTACCTTCATTATCCTCCACAAACCCTTGCTTGACGTGCCCCTGGTCCGAGCTGCTGCTGGAACCGCTGAGCCTTAAGCCGTTCCCGTCCACCATCGCTGCCATGGAACCCCGCACTGTACTAGCTCTCTGAAGTGCTCTTGCGGCCATTTTCCTTGCGCCGCCTCCTCTGTCTCTCTCTCCTGTGCTCTTTCCCATGTCATCGTCATCGATCGAGCGGTCGAGATCGTCGGTGTCATGGTCTTGCTCGTGGGCATGAGACGGAGAGGCCATATTCTTGGTAAGCAGCCTCCAGTTGATCAAAGGATCATGGACAAATGCCTCTAAGGCAGCCATTAGACTGTCGCGGTTGTCCCGTAAGACCTTCATGGTGCCTAACCATAAAGCGGTTTTAGGGCCAAAAGGAGAGAGAAGTCATCCTGTCGCTAATTATATCTAGGCCTTTCCATTGGAGCTCTTTCTCTCTCTCTCTCCTCCCCTACCGGTTGCCCTAAGTTACCTTCGCAAGTGAATCTGAAGTGTCCCTCAATCCCGCTGACCTCCATAGCAGTGGTCATCATACGGGTCAGACGGAAAGGAATCTTTTCTGGGTACTGAACGGCAAGAGATGGGTCAGACACTGGATCATCTGTCTAGAGATACCTAATTTGGGTGGACTTTCTGTCTTTCTCTCTCATAAAATAAGGGACTTCGTATTCTCTAGCTCTTTCTCGTGGCTAGCGGCCGTGCTAGCTTTCGCTGTCTAACCTCAATCTACTTACAATCTTATGGCCACCAGGCTGCTCCACTCCGTCCTCTCTCTACATGGCCCCCTCCTCGAGTTCCTCCATCTCCCGTTAGAACTCTTCACTGTACCTCCCCCAAAGCTCACCTTGTCTCTTTGCATGGCAACCTCAAAGCAGTCTCCAAAGTCAATGTGCACTATCTTTCCCGTGGATCTCTCCAGCATAAGATTGGAAGGATGTCTGTCTCCTAGACCTAAAATGTAGCCCACCATGGACATCAAGGCAAGAGAGCGGGAGTAGCTCTTTCTTCTTTCCAGCCACACTTCTGAATTCTGACTCTTAAGCCAGAGAACCCTACACGGACAGGGTTTACTAAATGAGGGGGAGCTGCTCTCCACATAGGAAAAGAAGGAACTAATAGACAACTCGGAGCAAAGAAAGGCCGTTGAAAAGATCCTTGGTGAGTGGCAAAGTTTAGGGTAGGGGGAAATAGAAAAAGCGAAAGAAAGACTTTAAGAGGCAATGGGGTAGGAGTTAGAGTGACACAAGGGTGAGGCGTACTTGGACAGATCCTGGCCGGTGGTATGTTGCAGCACGTCCTCGAACACCTCAATCTTCATAGGCACAGCGAGCTTGTCATAGTCCGGAGCCATTCTTAACATCAGACGGTGCTCCACATTTAAAGGAATCTTACGAGCTTCGCGATAGTCGCGGATTAACTGGTGAAGAGTATCACAGTTCGGAACCCACCCGATCATGCCTATAGGAAAGAGAAGCAGGGAGAGTGAGAGACACAAAGTGACAAGAGAGACAGGGAAGAAAAACGAGCTTGAGGAGAAGTATACGTTGTAGTTGGTGATGAAATGAACAAACACGTGGTTTTATAATTCCCTACCCGCTGTGTGAGACAAAGGAAGTACTGAGTATCTTTTAATGGCAAGATTCCTCTTTGAGGTGTCTCTGTCGCTCTGTAGCAGTGTGTTTATCAGCCCAAACAACTGCATGACACGCTCGTCCTGGCGAAGATCCTCGTGGCCTATGGACAAGAGTCGTTACCGCCACTATATCCAGGCCCGGGTACGGAGACAAGACTAGTATAACGGACAAAAGCTTACCTTTCAGCAAGAACATATGCGGTTTCCCGTCCGAACCGTTAATGGTGATTTTCCTTGGCCTCTGCTTTGAGGTCAAGATCTGCACGGATGGGTGGAAGGAGCGAATGCGCACAATGGCGTTGCCAGGGTGATAGGTGCCTGCGAGGAGCAAAAGGTCCCAGAACAGCAAGAGACGGTAATAGGAGTGGCATAGGGGCCGGGTAAGCATTTTAGGATCCGATGATCTCTCCCTCTCCTGCTGATAACTCTTTCAACAACGGCTCCCTCGCTTTTATATTTTACCTGGAACGGCCAATGTCAGGTCAGTCGCGCTCAGCAATTTTGGAGCCGCGTTCTCCAACTCGAGAGTTTGCATCTGGGCAAACTGTTTCTGAATGCGACGGAAGACGTAGTAGTATAGGTCCCAAGCCTGCGTTGAAGAGCAACAGAGAGGGTACACTTAGCCGTCGCCCCTGGAAGGAAGCCCAGAGGAAAGAACCATCGATTGAGAAGATTTAACGCCGGACTGGGCGAGTATCTTCACCTGATTGAGGTCCTCTTCCTTTCTTGTCTTCTGATACCGGTCAGTCCATTCCTTAGCCTCCCAGAGATCCCTAGCGAAGGCCTGAAACCAGGAGGCAGAGACATTGACGCAAGTCAGATTATGGCGAAGATACAACTCAAAATAAATCACGGCAGGACGGAAACGACTAAAACAAGCAGCAAAGGCACAGTTAGGTATAACGTAGGAACAGCGAAACTGGCCCAAGGCCGTACCTGGTGGAAGGCGACCTCCCTTATAGTAGGCTCATGACCACCCTTATCCATGCCCTCCAGCATCTCATGCAGCGGAGCAAGAACCTACGAGATTTCAGAGGCAGATAGGCGACCACATCTCTTTTTTCCTATCCTTTATTTTCTTGCTCTCACCTGCAGCATTCCATCGGGATTATTCTCAGTGAAGCAATGCTTCGCAGCGTCTTCCAGGCCTTCGTGCCACATCTCTGGCCACTGAATGGCCACGCGAATTAGCTCATGGGATACTAGCTCCGCCTCCGAGACCAAAGACGGCGAATGGCGTCGCATTTCGTCTAGAATCGTTTTCGCTGCGAGTCGCGCGCCAGAGAGAAGATTAGTAAATGAAGATGGGGCTTGCGTCATATGATCCGGCATGACACAGAGCATCGACAGGGCAAGGGACCTCAATGATCACGTATGTAAGTGGAGGTTGTTACCTGATAGTCTCCTATGCGGGGAGCTGGACTTATAGGCAACCATGATAGGATAGATAAGACCTTGGGGGTGCTCATGCCCAATGCGAGAGAGCAAAGTCTGTTCATCGCAGGGAAAGCTGTTTTAAATAACGATTTACAGGAACGAGAATACTGAGTCACAGGAGCCAGGATAATACCAAGAAAGACCATCAAGGGGAAAAATATCATAGCCAAAGGGCCAGAATAGCTGGCAGCAAGGACGGAAGCTAAACTTTTATCGTAGCTGGAAGATGGCGCGCTTCACAACCTGGAGAAGATGGTTCATGAGTGCGTTGGAGGTGTGAATCCTGGCAATCAGCTGCGGCACGACCTGCAGCCAAGTCTCCGAAGCAACAGAATGGTTCCCTGCGCTGATATGTCAATATATCGTCCACAGCGTAGGATGCAAGGAAGGATAGACAAAAAAATAATCCACGAACTCATAAGTGACGGAGCGCGCAAGACAAGAAACCACTCAAAGCCTAGTACCATTCGGCGGACGGATGAAATAGCTAGCCACGAGCAAGACATATTAAGAAGCAACGGCCCAGGAAGTGTTTAGAAGCAACACAAAAAGGACATTCATGGCTGACCTGATGCCATAGCCTCATGGACCTCTTTTCTATGTCCATACGTGAACCAAATGGTCAGCAGCCGCAGGACGTCCTATGTAGCGGGATGACACATTCCGAATTGAAAATATGCCAGACGAGCGCGGAAGATGAGACATAGGTGGTGTCAGATAATAATGCGAAAGAGAGGCTGATGGTGCTTAATAGTAAATAACGTCAACAGGACTAATTTTATAACAATGAGACTGACACAGGGAGCCTGGCCCACGGGGATGGTAATGATGACCGCCAGAGAAGAGCTATACCTGAATGACGCTAGATCTGTTACCCTGTTGCCCCAAAAAGACAGAGCGAAAGAATCCATTCATCGCCGCCAAGGCGTGCCGGGACACTTGCTGGATCTATCGAGATTTAACAGTGCGTGTGAGAGTGAGACAAGAGAAGAAGAAAGTGAACATGGACGAGGCAGGGCACAACAGAAGCACAGGGTGATCGATAACAGCAGCCCTTCCCAGGTATATGTAGAAAAGGAGAGGAAGCGTAGCCCATGTAAAGAGATGCCGTTAGGTTCCTACCTCTTCTTTAGGATAAAACGTAGTCAATCTGAAGTTGATAAGCGCCCACTTATGCCAAGCTTTGTAGTTATCCACACTTAGGCGAGTGGCTGTTTGTAGGGTGTCTACACAGAAAAGATGAAAAGACAAGCGAGTGGATAAGAGGCAAATCATGATGACAAAGTAGGATGAGGTGCCAAGCCAGATGCACCGTAGGATTGCCCTGAAGGCTATCGTCTTAGAATTTGCAGCTGTATCCTTAGCCCTAATTTTCTCTTTAACGCGGTTATCGTGTTTAGGTACATTGAATATATATCCCCTTTGTATTTGCATGTCCTCATACCTAAAATCTCATCATATATCTTGGCATCTGGTCCCGTCGTGTGCTCACTGTGGGCAAGTAGCCAGTCTCCCAGCCGCAGATGGCATTTCACCCTGTCGGGACCAGAGAGCAATAGAGTCAGAGGACTATATGCTTTGGAATCAAGATCAGACGAAGATGCAACGTCTACAACTCTCTGAGCTGCTTCAAATGTTATCTTTGCACTCTACTCAATCAAGTGGAAGGTTATAAGCTACTCTCCCTCTGCCGAACTCCGTCGCCCTGAAAGTCAATCACCTCCTGACCTGAGCTCTATCATTTCTGGGTCCTTGTCATCTCTTCTTTCAAGCGCAGCCGTCAGTTCGCTAAGCTGGTAGATCGCAACGTCTTCCATGCCTACATAGAAATGAAAGGGACAAGACATACAAGTACAGCGATAAGTGGGACAAGAAGGCAATAGCACGCAGCATCAGTGAATCTTGTGACACCGTTCTCTCTATCACATCATCAACCTGTAACACTTCCCGTAACCATCCTCTTGGGGACAGGATACAGACGCCACAGGCGGAAGTACAATCATGGGGCAGCCCCCAAAACGCTCATTACATCCTACTTAGCTGTCTGCGTGCTGCTTCCCAAATAATTCTCATTGTTTCCCTTACCTTCTGCCCACAAATGCCGAAGGAATGAAAAGGCCACCTTCGGCCTGTGCTTCGACAGGTTGGGGTCGTGGAAGACTACAGGGAGTGGCTGGTAGGGGTTCACTTTGATGGACTGGAAGAACTCGTGGGCGCCGACCTTGGTAAGGAACAACCAATCGCTACAATTAGCTGTGCAGATAAACAAAACGGAACTGCCACTAGAGCTATAGTCCAGATAATGACAGCGACAGGTGAACCCATTGAGATGCAAGGAGCCCGGAGCCGTAGCCATGAACAGTGGGATACGATGGGATTGAAAGATCACCTTTATGAGCGCATTCTTCTCCAAATTGAGGGCTCCGTTTTCCCTGCAAAGCGAGGAGTATCGCAACCAGGTCTCCACATCGTCGACAGGGTCCATTAGCAACCCTCGGAGAACGAGCAAATGCTGCCACACCTGCCAGAAGCGCGTTGGTCAAGCCCCCAGTAACTTAGCGCTATCTCAAGCCGAAACTTTCGGGTTGCCGGGTTGCAATATCTGCACCCCCTTCAAATGATATCACTATACCTCGATACTCCTTTCTGCGCCCAGCATGCGAACAGTCCACATTTTCCTCAATTGCTTGAGACGCTCCTGGCTAGACTCCTACAAGAAACCAAGATATGTTTAGCGGAGAGCCCAAGACAGTCTTTTCCGTTGATGACAGTGACGACCCTTGCAAGCGGCTACGCTCTCTCTAAGAATGCGCTTCTAAGCCCCCAAATGCATTAACCCATTGCGCAGCACAACAGATATGGGGCACCGCGCTGGCGAATGTGCTTCAAATGAGCTATGGCTTTCTTGCTGATAGTACCTTGCTGTACGGCTGCTGCTGAACAAGCACTCGGAATTCCACAAGGTCTTCCAGCTGCGGGGCGACAAAAGAATCTAATAAGACGAAGAAAGGGGACTTGATTCTAGAGAAGAAAGGGATCGATGCTACAAATAGTGCCAACAACGCAAGCAAGGGGCCAAACGCTAACAACGCGCAGAGATGGAGTCTCTGTAGCATAAGGCAAAAGGAGCTCCAAAAGAAAGAAGGGACAGCACTGGATGGCCAGCATTTGGGCCATTCTCTTCTTCTATTCCTTTCCCCCCTAGCTCATACCTCCGCTAGCAACTGGCAGTCCACAATATGCGGGTTATATGCTCTTTGAAAGCTCTCGCTCACCAGAGCCCGCAGCAAGGGATCAAGTAGTACCCGAGCCTGTTCAATGTTCTCCTACAAATGTGAAGGAGACCAGAAGTCAAAAGGGAGAGGCACCGTCCATGTCATTTGTGGCTTGAAGCCACAAAAAGCAATATAAATGGCAAGAGACCGAAGGCCGCAAGGCCTCGCATTCCCATACGGATCAAAAAGCGAGCGAAAAGCAGAAGAGACATTACTATGGCAAGAGGTAACGCAGGGTCCTAACCTTAGCAGCAGAGAAATTCTCGCTTTTGATATGGCAGATGGCTTGAAACATCTCTCGCTTTACAGGGTCGAAGTCATGGATCAGGAACCTAGGAGCGTAAAGACAGTTTCAGCGCCAATTTTTAAGCGAGGCGAGCAACAGGCAGCCAGTCGTCCTGATCTACTGTCACGTCGCTATTCTCTAGATCAAGGCGTAGATGGGTCATCTATTTGTCTTTTTTGTGCGGCTGCTGCTGTGGCTTTCTGCTCTGCTGTGCTGTGCCTCTACTTCGTACCTTGGAATCTCCTCCCATTTTCCGAGCGCGACAACTGCATAGGTCCCAAGGCTGCAGAGTTCCGCACGCATCTGCGGCTGCATGTTCAGGCGCTGGCGGTCGCGCTAAAGAGAGACAAAGACAAGGACATTGAGCTTAACATGGGTCATCCTTTGCAGAAAGAACGTGCCGACCTGGTTGGGGTTGTAAACCCGATTATAGAGCTCGTTGACAAGCTCATCTACGGAAATCCAGTCGCCCAACGCCTTTAGACAGCGCAGGCGGCCGATCAACGAGTCAACCTCATTCGGATTTTTCGCCAGAACCTGAAAGAGGACGAGGTTAGAGCAAGGACAAAGGGCATAAGAAGGAAGAGAACGATGCCACCATGCATGAGAGACCCCAAGGCAACAGTTGGGGAGCTCCACCGATAGCGCCGGTCCGAGCAGGAAAGGATGGCTGAAAACCTAGGGCAGTGGTTTATCGTATCCGTTACCTGTTCGTGTGCCTCCAGAGCGTCACTCCATCGCTGCAGCTTTTCATACCAAGAGGCCTTCACCTCTATGCCCTGCAGGTTCTTCTGTGCATGCTTCAAGATGCCAATGGCGGCTTCCGGTTGGCTTAGCTAAGGTAAACAGTGATGTACAGAAAGGGACTAGTAAGTGACAATGTTCACGAAGAGGTCGGTAACTCTAGAGTGACACGCATAAGAATGCGACTCGCAGGCACCTTATTGTTAATAGAGATGAGCGCTTCGATGCCTGCTGGATCGGGTTTAGCGTTAAAGGCTAACTCCTGATAGTACAGGGCTTTAGCGTAGGAATGGACCTGCGTAAAAGCGGGGAAACTCATAAGCCAAGACGGTCCGATAGCGCTCTAGAAGGTAGAGGGGTCCGAACCTTTTCCGCCAGACCTGCCAGCATGCGTGGCTCCATAGGTAAGCTCTCCACATGCTCCATGAATTCAGCCAGGTTCAACAAGGTTTGAAGAATTTCTGGAGGGAGATTGGGACTCTGGAAAGCAGTTTCCAAGGCCCTGGCTAGGCTCTCCTGGCTGGATGTCTGAGCAAATGGCAATTAGGTACTTCCAAAAGGGATAGCAGAGCGGACATAGAAGGAACAACAAGGCGGATGACAGATGCTAATAGACGACCAATGTATTGAAATCCTTTTCAAGAGACAAATTCGCGGAGTATATTGTTTACCTGCAGAGCTGGCCAGGAAGAGACAAAGGCAGCATTGAAGAGGTCCATCGCCAGCGGTTGGTACACTGAGGCGACAGCTACGCAAGCATGAAGCGCTACCGACGGAGAGGCACGAAGAATTTCCATTGAGAATGTTCGCATCCATTCATTCCAGTCGTCCTTTGGTAAAAAACTTAGTTAGCGGATGACTGACATAAGAGCACTTGTATGGAAAAAACATGTTTACACAACCGTTCAATGGGTCAGCGGGCTTAACGGCTAAACTAAGATCAG
Source organism: Hyphochytrium catenoides (assembly GCA_900088475.1). Classification (NCBI taxonomy): domain Eukaryota; class Hyphochytriomycetes; order Hyphochytriales; family Hyphochytriaceae; genus Hyphochytrium; species Hyphochytrium catenoides. Next base: position 41,263 of record FLMG01000623.1, read on the forward strand.
CCAGCTGTAAAAAAAAAGACGTGGGCGGTATACATATATATTACCTTTGTACTGCGGTTGGAGGCGTCCCATGCCTTCATCAGATTCTGATAGTTGATGGGTCGCTTCTTCACTTCCTCATCCGCACCGACTTCCTCTTCCTCCCGCTCCTGCAGAAGAGAGGATTGAGTCATTGACTACGATTAAAAGCTGTCCCAAGTCGAAATCAGAAAGGTAGGGAGTAAGCATGAGTTTACCTTTTCTTGAGCCTTGATCTTAAGATTGTTTCTCCTTTGCTGCTCAAGCTGCCATGGCTCCTGGGGGAGAGGCTGGTGCTTCAACACCCGCGAGACAAGGTTCTCGTACTTCTCAAATTCAGGTACATTTTTGTAGGTCTACGAAGAGAGAATGGAAAATGGAGATGAGTTCTGACAGAGCAATGACCACCTCAGCAGGTTAAAGAGATCCTCGGAGCCGATACAATCCATATGACGGATGGTGGCTATGGAGATGAACGACCCAATTATGGGTGAGGCGCTGATATAAGGCTATTCAGTTCTCTGGACTTGTTCTTTTTCTGACCTGCTTGTTGATGTATTGGTACACCATGGGTACGAAGATAGCGTAGTCTGGACCGAGTTGAGTCACCATCACACATAGAATGTCTACAGCGCAAGGTCCCAGCTCCTGCGGGTGTAAAGTTAGGAGACGAGTGATGGGAGAAGCATCATAATAAACAGGGGTGACTCCATGCTTCTGGGACAATGGGAGGCCTGCAATAGCCGCATACCTGTGGATCGGCTGAAGCTACCCTCGTCAGGGGATGGATGATTCTGCTGGCGTACGTGGAAACATTGATCTGACGGACTAGCTGGCGGAGAGTAAGGAGAGCTTTCTTCCTAGGCCGAGTGTCAATTGATGAATCCTACAAAGAGCGATTGTCAGAGACAACACAAATTGGTGGCAGCACAAGAAAGCTAGCCAGAGCCAGGTATGCTATCTTCAGGGCTTAATAAGAAAGTGAGCACAGAAACGCTATGACCTGAATGAGCTTGAGAATGGCTGGGAGTATGAAATACATATATCCATTTGCAATTACGGGCACTAAGGTTGCAATGGTGTCTAGAATCTGTTGAGTGCAGGGGCGGCTTGGATTGTCTCTCTCCCGCCGCATGATCCTACGAAAAGATAATGACAGGCAAGAAGCAGAGGTAGTAGAGCCAGAGAAGACAGTGACCTGTGAGCTGTCGAACAACCACAGTATGCTAGGAAAGACTACGGGGATGTGGTCATGGACAGGAGTGAGAGCTCGATGGTTAAGGAGAGGATGAGATTCCGACCACAGACTCTAGAGTCGTGTTAGCTAGCCTCGAGCTGGAAAGGGGGCTCTCTCGCAGGACCCTGTCCTCCTGTCCTCATTATCTCCTATGCCTACCGGAATGTCTCTTTTACACTTACCTAAGCATGGCTGGTATGACATCCGAGAGATAGAGTCTGAAGTCTTCTTCAATCGCCCTCGCCACCGCCTCGACAAGCCTTAGCATGGCAGTGAGATGGAGATCCCAGTAGTCTCTGATCACAACAATAAATGAACCGTCCAAATGCGGCTGGATGTGCCGCTTCATCACTGAGCAGAGCAGCGTCAATTGCTGCAGAATGAACTCCCTGCAATCAGGCAACAGGTGAGCAGTTCAGCACTCGTGACTGTGGAGGGGTAAGCTCCTAGATCGAGAAAAAGTAGCTCGGAAAGGGACGATGCACAGGACTTCTGCGAGAACCGTGACTAAGCAATAGGTCAAGAGATGCCAGGCCAAAGAGGTCCAGGGAAGTCTCTGCCATGGGATGGAAGGGAACTAGGACTAAAGTGCGACCTAAGCTCCGAGTTGACTCTGGTAATCGTCTGCAGGAAAGACTGCGTGATTATGCCCAGAAAAGGCTTCAGTCTGGCGCCCAGATTCTTGCATATAAACATGATGGCCTGCGCCGTAGTCTTGATGTGCGGCCGAGTGCGAGCATCATTCATGATTCTGTTGGCACGAGAGAAAAGCAAGCCACCGGAAGATGATGGCAAGATAGCCACGTGAGAGGCGCAGAAAGTCTGGAGCGATGAGCCCCAACAGATTGTGCAACAGTCGGATGCAATAATGAAGGAAAACGGTGGGAGGCACGTGGCATATAAAAATCTGGCTCAATTCCACAGTAGGACGTGGAAGATCTGGGGCAAAAGGACTTGGAGATGATAAGAGCACTACGAGATAATGTTGCCCAGGAGAAGAAGAATAGCATAGACCCAAAAATGAGACCTGGTACACTCTCGTACCTGACAAGCGCATAAATGGCAACAGTTTCAAAGTAGAGGTTGGGGTGTTCTACTAGGCTGGGGAGCATCTCAGCAGGCGCCATCAGGTCTAAAGAGTGCTGCCCCTGCACGCCAACGGTCTTCCCAGCTAGATCGGACCGATCTTGTGCCAGACGCTACATCCCAGATACCAATAAGAATGTGACCCTTGCCCTGGCGAAAGAAATCCCAGAGAAGAGAGCTCATGGCAAGGAAACGACAAATAGCGGAAGGTTCTCCAAGGCACTCAGCTTTACACTGGGTAAGTTCAGGCACTCGGATCTTCTTTTTCACTTTACAGAGCATTGTTCTTTTGCACTTCCTGCATCTCTTTCTCTCGGATATGCATCATCGGTACATCTTACCTGTAGCAACTTCAGAGTGGCATCATCCTTGTGAATAGGGACATCGGGACTAGTAAGCTGCAGCTCCTGTGGCCAGAGGTAAGGCGAGGCTGTCTGGCTAAGAGTCAGCATCCCTTTCGCTTTCATTTGAATCATCCGAAGCTTAAACGGATCTAAAGCGCCCAGAGTGCCTAGCGTGCTGCCAGCCACATAGTGAGAGACGAAGAAGGTAACGTGATGTAAGGCATTTTGAGACAAAAAGTAGCTGCACTGGCTGCATAGGAGAGAAGCACTAGGCTCCGATACTTAAGTAATGTTGGGAAAACAGATAAGGAGTCTTCTCCGCAAGAGTTGATGACAAAGTCGAGCGTAAGGGAGTAGGATCCGACACTAGGAGTCCAACGCTGGCATGAGACGTCCTTTTCAAAAACAGATAGCATCCTCACTCATCAGAAGACTTGAGCTCTGAGCTAGGAAGGCAATTAGACAAAACTCGACAGTCAATAGGCTCCCTACCGGCTTGCCTCTCTCCTGAGTGACCAGTTTGTTTCTCCACTTCTCTGCAAGACAGACACAAGGCTGTCCATCAGATCCGGATGGTCAAAGTAAGGCTTGATCACGTAGCTGCAGGTCAAGGAATAGAGACTTAGCTTGACCAACGTCAAGAGCAAGAGCTTAGAGATGAAAAAGGGGCAAACGATAACAACTGAGGGAAAATCCGTGCACCAGCAGACATTGGGATAACAACTGAGGGAGATGTCATTGGGCCAGCAGACTTTGCGAGAAAGGAGGGACCGGCACCAAGAGAAAGATGGGACAAGCTCAAGGAAATAAGCCAAAGAAAAATCGAGAACAAGTCCAGCTCTGACCCTGTGCTTCTCACGATCTGGGCTAAGGTCGTGAGCGCTACTTGGATCTTCTGCGGGGCAGCTTGTTCCTAAGTATCGCGTGAGTTAGCTGCTGCTATCGGCATTTTTATAAGGTGGAAACCTGCCAGGTTATGGGTGGGAAAGGAAGGCGAGACCACGCTTCTTGATCGAGCAAACCAATGACAAGAAGCTGTTTGCATCGAGCAATGCCGCTAAGAAAAGAGAGAGAACCACGAATAGTGGAGAAACGTCCTGATCGCACCTGAAGGACCAGGACTATTTCTGGCAGGAGGAGGTCGAGATACGGGCGGAGTTCCTGCCCTGCCACTGAGGATAGTCTTCCTAAAGTTGCCAGCACTGCAGCTTCCACTCCCACATTATTTTGACGGATATTCTGGGTCAATGCTTTCAAGATAGGCACTGCGAAAGATTCCGACAGAGAAAGACAAAAGAGCGAGCAAAGAGCAACAAATTAGCGACAGAGCCGGAGATTGTCGAACAAAGACCGGTACACGGGAAGGAAGCTTCACAGAGGCATTCATGGGCAAAGGCCCTTCCTTCGTCAGTCAAGGTCTAAGGAGCGAACTTTTAGGTTCTGTACCGGCGTAAGGCTTCACCAGGTGGGAGGAGCCTTGGATGAGGTGGCCAAGAAGCCTTGAGCTTTCTTCCTTGCTCCTGAGGTGAGAAAGAGTGTATGGTCAAGGCGGTTATCGCAGATGCTCGTAGAAAAGTAGAGAGAATCCCGACTCTTCATAAAGGCGTGGAGGTGACAAGTCTCAACGTGAGGCAACTCAAAGAGACTCTGTCCTCCGGCCGTCTTTCCGATGTATAATCTTCTTAATTTCCGTTGACATCCCAACCACTATATCTTCCACAAACCTGCTATCCCCGCCAAACTCTAACTCTGCTAGAAGCCTGACAAGCATCTGTCGAAGTGCTGGCATAACAAATGCTGGATTCCGTTGAGATAAGCGGCCCAACATGTTCATCGCAGTCTCACGGATCTCGAAGACCTGCGCCAATGGGAATCAGAACGAAGAGGTCAGGGTAGAAGAGATGCTCACATACAGCATGTAAAGGTTCTGACTAAACGATGGGCATTCGCAGAAAGGCGACGAACTTAGTCAGGAGGCTGAACATAAAGGGAGAGTGCAGCATCCTCGCAATGGCCTTTACTTACCTCGTCGTTAAGTGCAATGAACAAGCTTCGAAGGCTATCAGGCTGCCCCAGGAGAGAGTCAAAGCGGGAGTCGAGCGAGCTCAGCACCTTTTGGATACACAGAAACAAGGGTTAGGACCCAATTTTTATTCCAATACCTTCCGTCCAGCCCTCCTCGCCACCTCCTTGACAAAGGGTCAAAGGCACCCCACTGATCCTCTTTTGCTCTGTCGTAAGTAAGATATCGATAGCCTTTATGGCTCTCACTAACGACTATCTCTGCTTTCTGGTCGTCCTGCTCAGCTTTGGTCCACAGACAGATAGCTGTTCCCACCTTTGCCCTTATATCGGCTTCCATGTCAGCTATTCCAACAGTCAACAGCCTTTCAATAACAGCACCAACAATTGCGCCCGTTTCGCCCTTGGTGGGGGCGTTCTCGCCAGGAGACAGCAGGAGCTACGCAGGAGAAGAGAACCCGGAATATCACCAAGGTGTAGACATATATGGCAGAAGTATACAATACAAAGCGCAAACTGCAAAGGTAATGCAAGTAGACGCATCCCGAGAAGAGAGCTACTCTAGAGTGTTTCAAGAGTGTCAGAAAAGAGCTCAAAGACGAACAAGTGCAGCAAAGCCTGTTTTCAGCAGACGTTCTACACGTGCTAGGAAACATAAGTCTCACTGAAACAAGCAATGTACAGAGTTCAAAAGGGGTATGAGCCGTGGCGCTGTCGTTGTACCTTGCAACAAGTGACCGCTGCCGCTTTGCGTACAAAAGGATCATCATCCTCCAGGAACTTGACAACGACATCATGGACGAATTGGACTATTGGGATCTGCAAGGCATAGAAACAAGATAGGCTAGATGTTAAGCTGGCATCCTCCACAATTGAGCCAGATGACTGAGATCATAACGAGGCCCAGCAACAAACATGTACAGATATTATATTCTGTTAGCAGTGGAAGCTATTGAGTCCAAGTAGAGAACTTAAGGAGCGCGATGCGTGTTCAGCCGAGACGCTGTGGACAATGGCTATATGAATGCAGGCAAGCGTCGCAGGCTTACGTCCTGAACCGTATCTTACATGTCGGTTGCCACTAAAATCAAAGGATCCCAGGGTTTCCAAGGCAAGGGTGACACTCCCCACAGTAGGAAGCTGCACAGCCTGCTCCGTAGGGTTCCCAGGCATCATCTGAAATTTAGAGTTAGAGTATAAAGCAGCGAGATCGTAGTACGGTTAGCATCGAAGAGAAGGAGCTTAAACTATGGCGTATAACGAGTAGCCTTCAGTGTCTCTCCCACCCAATGTTTCCGCGAAGCAAGCTGAGGTCAGTCTTCTACTCATTGCTCTAACGTCCTTACCATAGAGTATCCTGCACTGATAAACTTTGTCAAAGCTGGGGAAGTACGGATCTGGGGAGGCACCCGGTCCACACTTATCGATCGGGCTAACATAGAGGAATAGGGAAAAAGAGAGCCATCAATCACAAAGTACCACGAGAGGAACACCGAAGTACCAAGTGTAGCTACGGACAACACACACGTCTCGGCCAACAAGTAACCAATGATTAAGACACGCTCAGACCCCGTGTGTCCTTTCCATGCAGCAAAGCCAAAGTTTCTTTCCACTATGGGCTCTTACACTGTGTCCTTCTGGGTGCGCTAGGTGGAGGTCCATCGAGGTCTACGGTGCTTCTGACAAGGATGCTGTGTAGGGTGTGAAACAGTGTGTACTGAATGTGCTGTCTTTCGGAGGGAAGTTTGTGCACTAGCTTGATAAGAGTGTCCAAGAGTGAGCGGTTAAGCCCCCTCAAGAACATGCTGTCTATGATATCGCGCAAGTCCACTCTGCGTCAAATAAACAAAAAAATAGACAAGGGTTTGAGTGAGAACCTGAAGGAGAATATTGTTCTCGCACGCTTGAGGAAGTCATAGACAACCATTCACGAGAGGTACCAGCGCCCAACACGTGGAAGGAGAACAGGGTCGTAGCGTGCGTAGTCAGAACTGGTTTTTGGGGCCATAGCGAGGACGGCCCCAAAGGTGAGCATGATGGAAAATCAGTTATGTGTGCATTGACAGCGCCGATAAGGATAGAGGACGAAGAGTAGCGTGGGCAAAGACCTTTGCAGGCCGTTCACAATACGGAAAACCCCTGTGTAAAAACAGAGAAAAGAGAAATCTCTACGCCTCACCTGACAAACGCATGAGGAGTGTGGGACGCGAGCATCCTCAGGCAGATAAGCGCCTCGTCATAAGCATCAAACTCCTTCTTCCTCTGCTCACTCAGGGCATCCTTGATATAGCGAAGTATCTGATCTAAGACTAGAGTCGAAGACCCAAAGTCAGAATAGCGTTTCAGTGGACAAGTAGAGAGCTCAATACGAGCAGATGCATCGAAAAACTTCATGGAGTTTCCTCCTGAACGCTTCTCATGGAAGCGCGCCCTAAGGCCTACTGTTCTCTCTTCTCTCTTTTCATCGTTCTGTCTTCGTCTCACTTTGAGGAGGATCGACCAATGCTGAGCCGACGGCCTCTGCCAGCCTTCCCATGGCAATGAATGCGTCCGCTCGACAAGAGTTCGGTCGCTCAATGAGGCGTAGAAGCACCTTCATCGCTAAAACGAGAGAGAAAAGAGGGGATCGTTAGCGACAGTGTCCGAACTATCCGAATCCCTTCGCTCCCTCCAGCTTCTTGACGTAATGCAGACTATCCTCTTTGCCAGTTCTTACTCTCCATCCTTGTTATCTACTCTCCACGTCCGCATCACATAACTATACTCAGGGCAAACTGTGTTTATGCCTTCTGTGTATCTCTCTCTCTTTCTGCATTTCGTATACCATCGCTTTTTTTCCATCTACTGCCGCCGTTCTCCTTCTATGTACCTGGCCGTAAGTCGTCAGAGATGAAAGACGACGTGTTAAACTTGGCCAGCTGAGGCAACAGCATGATGGCCGCCTGGCGTACAATGGGCGACTTGTGGTTGATGTAGGTCGATGATAGCACAGTCTTGCAGACCTGGAACGAAGGCATGCACAGCAAAACCACGGAGAAGGGGTGCAGCGTTAATACTGTGGCAATGCGCGAAGGCATCTCTCTCTCTTCATCTGCGTCTCTCTCTCTCTCTCTCTTGCGTACCTGTTCATAATATTGATGCATGTAGTCTCCAGTGTTCCTTATGAGTTCATTCTCTATAAGGAAAGCACCGTGAATGGACTCCGGTGCCTTATCCACGAGGCCTTTTTCTACCCGTTCTTGCAGTTTCTTATACCTGTTATTCATATGGGCCAAGGTGAAGTTAGATGCTGAGAGCCAGGTCTCTGTATCCGAAGTGGACTCCTCTTCTCTTCTGCTGAACCCCCTCCCAGCCTTTCCGTATGTATGACCGTGGGCTCTATCGGTCACATGCAATGCCTTACCACTGCAATCTCTGTCTACTATCTCTCTGCTGCACAAGAAGGATAGCTGCTCTGAGCGCCATGGCCGCACTCTCTCGGTTGTACTTTGACTTATCGCTTATGCCGCTCCAAATGCAGTCAAAGAACGACTCTACATGTCGGTAGAACATGGTAGGCGCGTTCGTTGCGAGCTCCTTCAGAACCAGAACTGCAGCGCAGCGGCGGTTCTAGGAGAGTTTGGAGAGAGAGAGATATAAGATGCCAGGCATTTAGAATCATGACGTCTCGCGCCTGTGATGAAAGAATCGGGCCAAGGAAAGGGGAACTGGCAACAGAAGGGGTAGAAGCATTGCAGGAGTTTGGAAGACAGAGGAGCAGCGCTTTGCAGTCAAGTCAAAAGAACAGAAGCAGGAATATAGAGGAAGTAGAAGAGAAAGCCAAGGAGTGCACAGCTCTGCTATATAAAGAGAGACAGAGGGGGCGACAAAGCAGCAGTAGCTTTCGAGCAATAGAAGGAAGAAGAAGAGAAGCGATCCCAATGGAGTTGTAGAGGGTAAGGCTAGGTAGATAGGGCACGTCTGGCTGATTAAAGACAGCAAAGGTCGAGACAGACTGGGGGAAGACAGCGGGGAGAGAGAGAGAGAGAGAGAGAGAGAAAGAGAGAGAGCGAAAGAGAGAGGAGAGAGAGAGAAAGAGAGAGAGTTCTTGGCATCGGAAAGAGGTACACATGTCTGCCATCGCACCTGGAACTTTTCATTCTGCAGCCATTGCAACGCAGGGACCAAGTGGTATTTCTCAATGAACTCCAGAACCGCTGTCCCGCCTATGGACACCAGGTGACCCAGCACTTTTGCAGCCCAGAAGGCAGGATTTTCCACTAGAATGGGTGCCTCGAAGATGTGGATGAGAGCTCCAGCGATCTAAAGATGCAGTGCCATGATAGCAGGACAAAAGAGAGACCTCAGGGTCTGCCCAGTAGCGCCTCAGTCTCACTGTTAGCTATAGCTTACCTCCATGATGCGCCCCTCGTTATTTTGTTCTGCAAAGGCATCCAAGAGCTCATCCATGGCCGTGACGGCGCCAATTTTGTCGTTGGAGTCTGGAGACTGCAGCATCTCCATGATTTTACTCATGAGACTGCTGACCAGCCTCTGATAAGCTTCATTCTGAAGATCGCGGTGCTAGTGATCGTGGGCAGCGCAACAAGAGGAGACATCGGGAGAATAGAAGAGAGGGACAAATCACGAATGAGCATCGACAGTTCAGCACACTAATTATGCCGGTTCTGCCTACCTCGGACTCGATGTAGTTCTTGATGCTACGCGCTGCTCGCACGCGGGTCTTCTGCTCTCTAGAGCGCAGGCCGCGCTGATGCTGGTTGAAGATGTCTGCCATATTCCCAGATGGCTAGGAATGGGCCTATGCCGCCACTAGCTGTTATTTGGCCCAATCTAGAAACGAGGCCCGCGCCTCCAGGTGTCCTTCACGTCTCGTCTGGGAATCAGAATATACACCTGACCCAAACCCTCAGCCAGGTGGAAACGCGCGCTCCCTGCGCTCCATCGATGCTTAACGTTGCCACGGCCGCCTCAGCTAGTGCCTAAGGCCAGCCTTACAACTGGAAAGAGAAGAGATAGGATGCTTCAGAGGTCTGGGCAGATCTGCGGCCTCCTGCCGAACTGAGATTGAAGCTCCAACGTTGAGCTTCCAGCACACGCTGCTGCTGTTGAGGCTTCAGAATCGCTGCACAGAAGGCGATAGCAGAAATGTGTGTCTTATTACAAATAATAGAAGACATAAAACAGAATAGACCTGACAAAAGATGGCTTATCCTAAATATTGGCTATGTCAGAGATGTCCTCCTGGAGGATGGACAAGCAGAGCTTCAGCTTCTCATCTGCAGACAGAGATCTCAGATCACTCTCCTGTCCCAGAAGAGCTCTCAGAGGTTCTTGTAGTCTCGAGAGGCTGCGATAAATAGACGTCAGAGCCCAAGGCTGCTAGCGCCCTAGCGATGTATGGGCTCTATATGGCTCTATGGTTCATCTACGGGCCTTAGGACCTCTATAATCTGTTGCCGGGAGTTGATTCTCGGGAGGACGGCTGCCGTTACTCAATATTCTCGCCGGAAGATGAGGTGAGACGCACTGTCAACCACGGCACTGTCATGATGTCGAATGGCAGGGAGAATCGAGAGATAGGGCCAGGACCCCAGCAATCTGGAACCAATCTCCATTGGGGCGCGGTTGTGGGCATAGTCCTTCCACTCTCTGTGATGCTGGGAGGCTTGGCCTTCTCTCAATTGAGACGACCGACGGTGTCAGTTAGATCGCGAGGCACAAACGGTGGTCAACGTCCAGGGCCCCGTTATTCTAAGGCCTCGAAGAAAACGGAACACTGCTCTGGAGAGGCAGCAACCCCAAGAGAGCCAAGCTGGGCGGAGAAAAAGATGCTGGAAGAAGAAGCTTTCAGAAGGCGCCTCCGCCTTAGTCAGCTGGGACACCAAGAGCGAGAGAAAGTCGAGGCGTACTTTGGCCGCTTCCGGAAGAGAGACCAACAATTCCAAGCTAGACCAGGAACCGGAAGCTACTTTAAGCAGCAGAGCCAAGAAGAGGGAGAGAGGAAGCTTAGGGCTGCTGCTGCTTTACTTGGCCTCGATGACCAGATAGGTGTTAGGGACTACACCGTGAAAGAGGTGAAGAAGGTAAGATTTTCCGTCTTCTCTTCTCTCTGGTCCTTGCTATCACCTCCTTTAAATCTAGTGCATCTTCACCCCTGTTAGCTGCACTCCTGACTCCTGATTGTCCGCCCTTCTGTGGGCTGCTTGATTCTTCCAAGCGCCAGTTCGGGGCTCTAGCCTGACGGTCTGTTATACGCTTAGGCTTTCCAGCAAAAAGCTCATGAGCTTCACCCCGACAAAGTGTACAGTTCCAGTCAGCAAGTAGAGAAGGAGAGAGGAGCGATTAGCGATGCGGAGGGAGGAGAAGACGCTGAGGAAGCCTTTCGCCAGGTTCATGAGGCTTATCAATTACTCCTCAGGTTCTTAGAAGGAAAACAAGAAGACGAAGCAGCTTGATCAACCGCAGCCCCTTATCTTTCCGCCTACGAGGCCAGTAATATCTGACGGGCAAAGAGCTCTGCTCTGTCTTTACTGACTATCCTTTACGAGCTTTGTCTCTCCTCTCGGTGGGTGTTCTCTCTCTCTTCCTCTTGCTTCCCCTACTTCCACCGGCAAAGCCCATATCGCTCTGTTCCTGGCAACTCTCCCCTCTTCTGTCCTTCACTGCCCCTATTTTTCTAAAGGTTGTAGAGCATGGTAAAGGATGAAAGGAAGACGGTTCATCCAAAAAGTAATATTTATCCATCTTCACCGTCGGCGAAGAACTTCCTCTCCTTCTTCTTGCCCTGGATCTTCTCTCCCATCTTTCTAGTTTGGCCTTGCTTCTAGATTCTCTCAGGATATTCGGCTGGACGGGGGAGAACAGGCTCGAAGCCTAATTCTTCCTTGGGAATGCTCTTCTCCTTCAGTTTTGCCTCGAAGGCCCGGACCATCGCGTGATGAGCTGCCTGCACCTGGCGAAGCTCACCCTGCAAAATATGCACGGCTTGATTCTTGATGACAACGAGCTCCTCAATTCTTCCCTTGACTTGACCTACGGCTGGGCTTTCGAGGTTAGCTTTATTCAGGATCTCGTTGAGCTGGACCTCTTTCTGCTCTAGCTCGTCGCTCATCCCTTGAAGCTTCTTCTCTAGCAGCAGATGCTACACGTGCGGAGTAATACCGAGAAAGACAGTCATGACAGGGAAAGCGGACGTGAGACTTGATGACAGAGCGTTGGAGATGTCAGATGTAATGCAGCATACTGGAAGGGAACAAGTAAAAAGCTGTTGATACTCATGCAGTTGTGGCCATTCCTTCCCAGAGATTAGAGAAGCATTACTCGATGACAGGAGAGAATGAGTCAAGAGAGAAGATAGTAAGAGGGTAAGCCAAACTTCAGCACCTTGAAGCCTGCTTTGCGCTGCACGTCATAAATTGTATCCTGAAAGCGCTGGTGGAGGTCGTCTCTCTCTGTCTTGACTAGCTCATAGCGCTGACTTAACACCTGATGACCATACCAGAGGACAGGAGCTCAGTATAGAGACAAAACGAGTGAGTAGGCAGAAGAGAGTTAACCTAAAGATGGAGGCGGACCATGATGAGAGAGACTGCAGATAACCTCAAACTAGAAATAGAAGGTTGAGATAGGGTAGGAACAGACCGCATATCTACCTCATACTCCCATTGCATTGATCTGTACTGTTCTTCTAAAAGAAGCAGGCGTGCCTTGATGGAGCGGAACTGCTCCTTGTCCTCATTGTACTTCTCCAGCGCTTTCTTCAACCGCTGGACATCCTATAAGAAAGGAGAGAGAGATTGAGAGAGAGAAAGAAGGAATGTTGGACATAAAAGACACCTGCTAAAAGAAAAGTAGAAGGGAACAAGAGAGTTTTGCCGACTGACAGGACATAGGAGAGTGCGTTCTTCGGATGAGGGGAAGGAGGGAACGATGAGAAAAAACACAAGTTTCTTACATTTATTGCGGCTTGCAGAGGCTCGCTCATCCGTTTGTTCTCTTGAGCAATCTCATACATTTTCTTCTCGTCCTGCATCTCCTTTTTGCGCATCTCAGAGACGTCCTCCTGCGGAAGTAAAGTTGAGCTTTCTTTTGCTACTTGATGGTTCTCTCTCTTTCTCCTTCCTCTCCGTCTCTTTCTTTTCTCGTCCTCTCCTCTCTCTGCCTCTCTCTTTATCCTTCTCTCCCTCTCCTTCTCTTGCCTCGGCTTGTCTGTCTCGTTTGTTGCGTGAACCCCAATTCTTTCAGTTGACTCACGGGAAAGCTTTGCACTGTGCAATCTTTCTCCGTCAGTTCAAGCTGTACATCTCGCCCCATTCTTTTCTTCTTCTCCGCCTATGTCTCTCTCCTTCCCTCTGTCTTCCTCTATCCTCGTTACCTTGAGCACTTTGATGAGGTCGAGGTTGCTGTGCGTGATATCGTTATAGTACGCTTTGATCTCGCTGAATGCCTGCTCGTGGCCCTTGATCAGAGTGGAGATGTGCGCATTCTTACGGTCCTCAATCCTTTGAATCTCAGCTTTTCGTTTGCTCTCGAGCTCGTCACGCACGTTCTGATAGCAGTTGTTCGGCATCAAAGCAGAAAGCGCAGGACAGAGAGAGACACAGAGAGCAAAGAAGGATGGCGAGCCAGAGGGACAACGGACACTGATGAGTTAAATCTCTACCAGGGGAGGGTTGTGACTGGTCTCTCTTTCGTCTCCTCCCTTCCCTCTCTCTCTTCCTCTCTTCTTTTCGTCTGTCTGTTTGGAACGCCAGCCACTTACTTTCTCTTTCTATCTCTCTCTCCCCTAACTCTCTGTTCCTTTCTCTCGTTGAAGCGTCAGAGATTCCGATCCCATCCTTCATTTCTTGAAGTTGTGTCTCACCTTGGCCCTCTTCTCATACTTTAGGAGGATGTCTCTGTTCTGTCTCTCATAGTTCTGCCTCAAGATGGTGATGTTCTTATCGTGCTCTGTCTTGAGGTTTCTTATAAGGTTCTCATGGGACACTTCCATCTCTTTCATGTCCAGTCGCATGCTTCTCCGATCCTCCTTCAGCTCTGCCTCCACTTCCCGATGATCATCCTGAGAGAGCTTCAGCATCCCCTCCGCCTCTGGGGGAGAAAAAGGAGGACAAGAGGGAGAGATAGAGGAAGAAGAGAAGAAGACCGAGAAGGCGGGTTGAGAGGAAGGGACAGAAGAGAAGAAGGGTAGAAGGGTAGAGGAGGAAGTGACGTGAGTAGATCGATTCAGAAGTTGCAAAGAATTCCCAAGGAGAAGGAAGTAACCAAGATGCAAGAAGAGATCTGTTTAGAATAGATCTGAGAAAGAGGGCGAGATGGGAAAGGAGACATACCACCGAGGAAGAGAAAGAGATATGAGTGTGAGGGAGGGGGGAGAGAGACGAGAGAGAGAGAGGAGAGAGAGAGAAGAAGAAGAAGAGAGAAGAAGAAGAGGAACAGAGAGACAGAGAATAGCGAGACGGGAGAGAGAGAGCAGAAAGAGAGTACAGAAAGAGAAAAGGAGAGAGGCAGAGAGAGAAAGAGCGAGAGGAAAGCGAGAGAGACAACAAAATAATTGGAGAACAAGGACAGAGTAAGAGCCCTGGCGCCCCTGCTTCCCTCTCTTTCTCTGTCTTCTCTCTCTGTGTCTCGTCTTAAGTTACCTGTCTTTATTTTGGTGACCTCGTCCTGATGCTCATGGAGCAAGTGCTTCAGCCTTTGCTTGTACGCCTTGATCTCTACTTGGTGCTTCTCTACCATGTCCTGCATCTCTCTGTCTTTATTCATCAGCTCTGCTGTCCTATCTTCTAACTGTTTCTTCTCTACAATCCAGAAATAGTTGACCCTCTCTCGCTGCTGTTGGAACTGCACTTGAGAGCCTTCTTCTTTCTTTGTCAGATTATAAAGGCGCTTGGCTTCCTCCGCCAGTGCCTTTCTCTCAGCCTCTTTCTCTTCATCTGCTGCTGCTGCCGCTGCTGCCGCAGGATCCAGAGGCTCTTCCTTCTTCTTCTTTCCCTTCTTCGCCTTGGGCGGCATCTTTGCTTAGGTGTCACTTTTGACTCTCTCTCTCCCTGTTTCTCTTCGGACTCTAATTGGCGGCAACGCCAGCTGCCAAGGTATAGGATAGAGTATTCTTTGTCAACAGACAAGAGGTGGTCACCTTCAAGACAGATTAGGGCTTCATCCGATGGTAGGACTCTCTTCCACTCTCTTCTACCCAGTCTCGCTAGGGAGACAGTGTGAAGCGCTCGGGACCAAGGGACAGAGTTGACGTGGAGCTTTGGCGCTGGAAGGAGGGTTGGCAGAGTTCACTAGCTTCCTTAACGCTATCTCCTCCCCCTTCTGACTTCCAACTTGCCTCTCTTCTTGCTCTTTCATTCTCGCTCTTCTCTCTCTTCTCGCACTCTCTTTCACGTCATCTTCCATTCCCTCTCTCTTAGACACAGGTTCTCTCTCTCTCTCTCTCTCTCTCTCTCTCTCTCTCGCTCTCTCTCGCTCTCTCTCGCTCTCTCTTTCTCTCTCTCTCTCTCTCTCTCTCTCTCTTTCTCTCTCTCTCTCTCTCTTCCCTTCCTCTCCTCTCCTTCTGCCTGTCACACCCCAGATATCCTCTCTCTCTTATACAGCTCACCCTCTGTCTCCCTCATCCTTCGCTAGTTTCCTAGTCAAACTAGATGTTGCTCCTCTGCTGCCAACTCCCAGTAAACAACACGCTGACTCTCTTCATTCTCTGTCTCGCCGTACCCTGCGTTTAAAGGTATCGTTGATTCATCTCATGCTGTCTCTGTCTTCTCACAGTGATGCTGGTTGGGCTTTCATCCGTTACAGACCTTGGAGAAGATAAAATTCAATTGTTTCACTCCTTCTCCAGTAGGATAACAGTGGTTAGGCAGAAAGAACTTTTGAGCTTGAAAGTAACGAAAGGTTTCCATCACTCACACTATGTGTGGGGTCAAAGCCCACAAACGAAAGAGAGAGAGAGAGAGAGAGAGAGAGAGAGAGAGAGACCGAGAGAGAGCGAGAGACAGACACAGAGAGAGTGTGGAGAGAGAGAGAGAGAAGGAAGGAGAGAGAACGAGCAAAAGAGAGACACAGAGAGAGAAAAGAGAGGATCTCATCTGACAATAAGGCTCAAGAAGTATGAGTTAGGAAGTATGGCGCGGGAGACAGGCCCACAGGAGGTTGATCTTCCTCTTTCCCCACCTGCAAAGATTTCTGACAGCCACGGATGGCGCATACCTCACGCAAGCGATAGGAAAACAGAGAAGCTAAGAAATAGAAAAAGAGACTTCATAGTCAAGACAGCACTGAGGGTTCGGCGAGAGAGAGAGAGAGAAGAGGAGAGCGAGAGAGAGAGAGAGAGAGAGAGAGGTGTCTGCAAGGGTTAGAGAGTTGGAGGAAGAGGCATCCAGTAACATAAACAGCGGAGAGAACTAAAAAGAAAGGGCCGGTAGACGAGAGAAAGAGAAAGAGAGAGTGAGAGGTTTAGTGTGTGTGAGAGAGAGAGAGACAAAGATAGACAGAGAGAGAGAGTGTCAGAGAGAGAGAGGCGAGGGGAGAGAGAGAGAGAGAGAGACAGCGTGAGAAGGAAAGATGCCGGATCTCCTTACCTCCGAGACCCTTTATCGCAGCCTCGTCGATCAGAAAAACATGTGAGTTTGACGTTTCCTGTCTTCTCCTTCTCTCGCTCTTTCCAGTCTCTTCTTCGATGAGCTCAGGTCCCCTCACTCATCTAACCACCACCTCTTCCCACTCCTCTCATTCTCC
>FLMG01000639.1:0-20488 GCA_900088475.1 Hyphochytrium catenoides
GAGTTCGTCAGCGTTCGCCGTAATTTCCAATTAACTTCCTTAAATTATGGAAATTAAAATTTCAAAATTGGAGTTAAAATTAAATAATTGCCCACCCCTGCTTACTATTCGCTCTGTCAAAGGGACAAGAGAAGTTGAAGAAAAAAGATCCGGTAGGTAAAAGAATGGGCCAGACTTAAAGGGCGGACTAGACTGTTCACAGCCCGGATTTGGAAAGGTTGACACTAACCGTGGGCGCCTTTCTGTTTCTGCAAGCCTCAAAATTTCTCAGCTGCGATTGGTCAGTTTTAGCTGACTAGTACTTCCTTATTCCGGAGTATGTACTTTCCCGAGTTCTATCACAAGTGACTGGAAGAAACCCCTTGAGACTTTTTAATTATTCTTAGGCTGTCGACTTTTCCATTGCCTAAGGATTTCCGTGAGATTACAGTCTGTTCTTCCAAAAAGCGCTTTCTTTATCGCTCTCATTGCTATGAGTCAGAAGTCAGAACAGAAACAGCGGCGGAAGGGAAATGAGCTTGTTGTAGAAAGAGGAGGATAGTTCTAGAGGTCCAGACATCAGGAGAAAACGAGAGACAGCAAAGGAGGACAGAGAGGAAAGGGAGAGAAGGGAGAAAAAAAAAAACAAAGAATCGAGATGTGAGAAGGTAAAGACTTCTATGGACCGAATGACTGAACAAACGATAGACCTAATATTATTATTACCAGGAGGTGTGAGTGAGAGCAAGAAGCAAGAAAGCAAAAAGGGAGAAAAGACAGGGAGAGACGGTTGGAAGAGAGAAAAAGAGACGTGAAGAGAAAACAGCAAGGTACAGTAGTTCTGTCGCTCGTATTGGCCATGCCGCTAAGCTCGCTCGTTATGCGGATGGCTGTGCTGCAGCAGGATATGACTTTGTTTCGCTTGTATGGGAAACGTTTGGTGGTGCAACGGAGGAAGTCCATAGCACTCTACGTCACTGGATCCGGGCGATACATGATAGATGTGGAGGGGGAGTTTCTTTGTCTTCCCTTTTCAATTCTATCTATGGCAGAATATCTGTTCATATCCAGCGGTCCAATGCGCAGATGGTCTCTGCACGTCTTCCTCTCCCACGAGCCCTCCAGGAAGTAATCCTGCAGCAGGTTCCTGGAGCAGTCCTTGGCGGGTTGGTTTAGGGGAGAGTAGTAGTTGTAGTAGGTCTCTCCTAGGAGTAGTAAGCAGTAAGTAAGTAGATTATAGTTCCAGATAGCTAGTTAGTTACTGTTTTTCATTTTCCCTCAGTGGGTTCTTCTATACTGTTCTCTTCTAAAGTCAGCAATAAAGTAGTTCTTCGTAAACTCCTCTTCCTTCTGAGTAGTAGACCTAGCATATCATTCATTGTTCATTACGTAGTTACCTTATAAAAATGTGAAGACCGACCTCCGCGAATTCAACGACGAGAAGGTGGACCGATGCGAGGCCTACCTTGTCGTCATCGCTGCTCTTGGCGGTCCAGCCGCCTCAACTCCGTCGCCAGTGAGGATGGTCTCCTCTCTGCCGCCGCCACAAACGCCTTCCAGCGATTCTCCCTCTCCCCCTTCTCCTGCCACCCCCAGGACCAATGTTTCCGGTAACGCTGAGAGATCACCCTCCGCCGTAGGCGACATCGCCTGGGTGGACGTCGTACGCAGCCGCAAGAAGCGGGCAGTTACTCCCACTCCTCCTATCGGCCCTGTTTCAGGCGCTGGGCGGTCCGCTAGCACGTCTTCTGTTCCAGCAGCCGGCACACGTTTGGTAAACGCAAAGCCTGATTGGTTCTCTTCTCTCTCCCCTGACAGCGCCTCCTCCTGCCTCTTGAGCAAGGCCGCCCGGCTCGCAAAGCCATCTCCTCTCTCTACATCTCTGGCCTTGGTTCCCACTTCCGTCCCCGTGAGCTCAAAGGTCTCCTGTCCCGCGCCGGCTGCCCTGGGGACTCCGGATCCATCATATGGATTTTCACGATCGGCAAGGACTGTGCCGAACTCTTCCTTTGGGAGGAGGACTTGACCCCACTTCGTCAGGCCGTCACGAAATTGAAGCTGCCAGTGCTCTCCTCCCCGCTGGACCTGCCCTCCGCCTCCCCGACTGAAGCCCGTTCGTCCCTGGTTCGCCGCTACACGCGCCAAGCCACCCTTACTCGTCGTCCAAGCCTCCAGGGCTTCTTCCTCCGCCGAGTCCGAGAGCTCCAGGCCCCAGTCGAGCACGATGCCCCTCCCGCCGGTTCGCCCAGTCCTTCCTCTCCTGCTCCTACTCGCTCTTCCGCGTTGCCTTCTTCTCTCTCTACTCCCCCGAAGCTTCCTCCTACCCAACTCGCTCAGTCTTCTTCTACTGCTTCCTTCCCCACCGCCCCTGCTCCTGCTTCGAACGACGCCGACCTTCCTAGCGCTCAGGCCGAATGTTAGGTGACCGCAGTTCCGAGACAGCCTCATCTGAACCGGGGCCTGCGCCTCCTTCGCTCTCCCTGCCTTCTGATCTCCTCTGTCCTCTCCCCAGTTGTAACCCTAACCCACCATCTTAGCCAGTCCAACGTTTTCCAGCACCTACAAAACGTTCATCGTTCTGAATCTTCTGACCCTGCTCTCCTGTCCTTCCTGTCTCAACAGGGCCGTCAATTCTGTCCGCGTGGTTGCGGGCATATCCTGACGTACAAGACTATTAGTCGGGCTCAAGAAAAGCGGGGTCACTTTGCCCGCTTTCCCTCAGTGGGTTCTATACTGTTCTCGTTTAAAAAGTCAAAATAAAGTAGTTCTACGTAAATTCCTCTTCCTTCTTCTGAGTAGTAGACCTAGCATATCATTCATTGTTCATTCCGTAGTTACCTTATAAAAATATACATATGTACAAGTAATATGTACTGTAACAAGCCCAGTGTCTGCTTGTCATAGATGATCTTTTAGTTGTCGGCCCCCTTGTCACATTGTTATTGCCGAGGAGTTCAACTCTAAAATATTGCTTCCTTGTCCGGTGATGAAGGTGGAGGAGGGGACGGGACGTGTTGAAAAGTCCAGAACTGTATAGCTCTTTTCTCTTCTGCATTTTCTTCTTCTTCTTCTTTAAAAAATCACGGTTGTAGCTTGAGTAAGAACTGTATCAAAGGAAGAGTGATTTGTGGAGCCCTGATAAGTGGCCTTCTCTCTTACATCAAGGATTGATGGTCGTGCCACCATTAATCATAGTCATTATACAGTAGGGGCAGGCTAAAACCAACTCTACTCGTCATCATTTATTATTAGGTAGTAGTAGCGCCGGGGTCTGCGGCCTCACCAGTGATTCTCTACTATTTTTGGCGGCCCGATAACCGCGAAGAGCGGTACTAACACAGATTGAAGTCATTATAGCAAGAGACAGGGAGAGCAAGAAAGGGAGGAGAGGGTTGTTTGCATTGGATATTGATAATAAGGTGACAAAGAGAGATTGACAAAAAAATAGCTCAACTGTGCCCAATCATCAAACACTGTATCCGCGTCTATGATGGAACAGGAGGGTAGAGCGCTAGGAAGTTGGCAGGTCTTCGGTTCAAAGAAATAAAGCATCGGTTGAGGAAGAAAAAAGCAGGTATGATAGGATGGTATCGATTGCTGATTGAATACATATGAATGATAAGGATATCTCATCATCATTGTCATTGGTCCCGGTGGCAAAGGCTCTGTCTCTTCATACCAGAGCCTCTTTCGTGATTCACGAAGAGAATGCGCTACCGATTCTGAAGCGTATTCCTCTTCAGCAATCGGACGACCCTGCTCTTGCTTGTTTGGTCGAGAAGTTAAAACTTTGATAGTTCTTTCTTTCCCGATAATCATAGTGGAGGAGAGCATGTTGAATATTCCAGGACTTTGTAGCCATTGTCTTCTTCTTTTTCTCTTCTTCCTCCTCCTCTTGTTCTTCCCCTTCTTCTTCTTTTTACTTCTGTTACTGCTTTGTATAAATAGTCTTTTTCCTATAGCAGTAGTTAACGTTATATGAAATAATGGAGAGAACGACAGCCGAGAGTGACTGCCAAAAAAGAAAAATGAGAGACTTCAGGAGTCCATCAGATGATGTCGCAGCAAAGAGCAGGAACGTAAGCTAAGAGTAAGCATTGGAAAGCAGCCTCACTCTCCCTACTAGCCTATGCCAGACAATTAGCATCAATAACATTCTTCCTTTATCTCGAATCATCAAAGAAGGTGCTCATTCTTATTATCAGAGAAGGAATGACGACACCGTGGCTGGTTCTACTGCAGCGGTAAGATCTACAAGACCTTGACATCATGCCACGATTGCAGATGCCATGCGACTAATCATATCCAAGCGGCTAATGAGGATGATGTAACGTTTTTTTTTGTATCTCCTATCATCGCTTGTCAGTACAGTTGCAACAGCATACAAAACTTCACCAAATTGTAAGCACGAGGCTGAAGCAGCAGTCCATCGCCTCATTTTGAATCTTGTTCTGGGGTCTACCTTGCGGCCCGCTGCATACGAACACCGCTTCATATCTAACTTATGGTTCCACGGCTTGTGTTCCATTCCTTCTTTTCCATTTTTATTAGCATGATGAAAGAGCAAGCGCTATAGGAAGGAGTTAGGCGTGTCACGTGCTGCTGCACTTACTTTGCCTTATATAAGTGTGGGGACCTCCTTGACTACTGCTTTCAGTACGAAATTCTTTCTTGGTCGCCTTCGACCCTGGACAGCCCGAACTGCTCCCATTGCTCGATATCTCACCCATTGCTACTATTCCCATGCTATTCCCATAGCTCGATATCTACTGATTAATCATTACGTTAGGAGGCACGCAGGACCCCTAACTACTGACCCAGCTCGTTTATCTGCTCCCGCTGCTTGATTGCCGGGCTGCCTTCTTTATCCTATCGTAGAGGCTAGACACATATAGTCTGTTGACGAAGTTTGCTGCGAAGGCCGGCAAGTCTACCATGTCAGCATAGTTTATGACTCGTACGACTGACATATTACTGTCCTCAGGTGATGGCTGGACGTCGACGACGAACGTGTTTAGGGCACGGACAAATTTTCCAGGTGTACATTCGGACTTCTCTGTCATTGGAAAGACAGTCTCAGCGTACTTGCTAGCCCCTGCACATTTTTCGTGCTGCACTGATTTGGAGGCGAAAATCCTGGTTGTTCCATCAATGGCATTAAGAACCACAAATTCCCTCTCCTTAGCAAAAGGAAGCAAAGGTATTTTGGCGGTAGTCCGTGCTAGTTCAAGCCGTTTGGTGGTGGTTGCTTTGCTTTCTTCGCTTGATCTTGTCCTCCATCCGATTGTTGAAAAGGTGTGAAGAGGCGGCTTGGAAAAGTCAGACTCTTTGCTGAAAGGA
This sequence comes from Hyphochytrium catenoides, assembly GCA_900088475.1. Taxonomy (NCBI): domain Eukaryota; class Hyphochytriomycetes; order Hyphochytriales; family Hyphochytriaceae; genus Hyphochytrium; species Hyphochytrium catenoides. Next base: position 5,320 of record FLMG01000639.1, read on the forward strand.
TCAATGATGGCGTGGCCTTCCGGAGATACGAGCAGATCAAAAAGCTGCTGAGCGGCCATGGAAATAGTCCCTTGTCCTCGTGTTACCATCACATTTGCATTCTGGAATGTGCCGCTTACTCTCTTCTCTTCGGTAATGAGGTCGTTCGAGCGGTCCAGCGTCTTCCACCCGGAAGTTGCAGGAGAGTCCCACATTCGGAAAGCCTCGGAGATCATGCGGTCGGCGAACGCCGTTGCATTGTCCTCAGTGATTAATTCCTCTCCAATCACGTTCTCCCTCGACTCGACAGCTGATGTTGATCTCAGCTTTAACCCTGCGTCGGCAGTAAGTATTGAGGATGACGAAACCTCATTATTCAGCAAGCTCAAGATGAGAGCGACAGAGGTAACTGCCTGACGCAGGATACTACTTGAGGTTTTGGCCATGGTTGCTACGTTAGTCGAGAAGAGCTGAACGTGTCCTGTTGTAGGAGGCGGCAGCTTTAGAAATGAAAGTGGTTCGCGGTATCGCAATCAGAACACGACGCGTCTCAATATTGACCGAAGAAATGATGATGATTACCTTGTGAAGTAAACAGCAGTAACGAGCATCAGCAACTTATTTACTTCAGCCACGCGCTAGCGACTTTCTGCCATGCACTACTACGAGTCGGTTCGAGAAGGGAAGAGAAATATCCTACCCGGTTCATAATTGGTGCAATAATTGGAGAAGGATTCGCGCATGTTTGAGCGAAATTAGGCGCTAAAGACCGAGAGGATGTGGTCTACGACAAGATGGCCCCGCCCTATCATTCCTACCGCGATTCATCCCTGTAGAGCCGAGGTCCATCCCTGTGGAACTATTCTTCGAATTACGACATCCGTGTCTTCATCTCATAAAATTATCCATGTACTCACCACTGATATATCTCCCACCGCACCACTATCGTGATGCAGCACGAGTTCCGATTGAAGAAATAATAACAGTAGAAGTGCTCCAGCAGCAGTTCGTATCTGGTAGGACGGGAGCAACTGTATGACTGTATGCACTTACAAACTGAACAGGGTGTGATTCCTTATCAGCTCATCAGGAAAGCAGCAAGTCTTAATTATTCAAGCCAAGCTATACATGTAGAACTACTGGTTGGTTTGCAAAAGCAGGTCCTACTCTAGATGGCAGAACCACCGTCCTAAGAATAGTTGGTTGCTTAGTTCTTAGTTGAATGGAGTAGTGCAACTGCTTTCCTGCTTGTTGTTGGTGACACCACGCGTTGCCTTGTCCAATGTCGAAGCTAAGTTTCCTTTATATTAGAGTGGTCATGTGGTTCCTCCCTCTCCACCATATCAAATACCACTTTGCTTCGTACCTCTCGAGCTGGTTCTATTACAGTGTAGCTTGGAGGGCTTATTATGATGTTCTGGTCTTTATTGTTATAAAATAATCCCCTTGGGTCATCAACAGCAGCAATTGCTGACCTGGTGTTCGACAGAGGACGAAGAATAGAGCCGGTTCTTCTGAGATTCTTTTTACAACTGGAACTGCTGCTCAAATGAGTTAATTAACATGTTGCGTTCGCATGACCCGGCACCGTCATGCAGGGACTGGTGAACCCCAAAGATGATCGCTTCTTTTCTCTTTCTGTGTCCTTTCTGACTCTCCAGGTCTCTTTGGCTCTCACTCTGCTATGGGATCAAAGGAATCCTGCGCTTGGCCGCGACGGGGAGTGAGTAATGAGAGAGAACATACTTGGCGAGGTGGTAATAGAAAATAGTTCTATTGATTGAGTACTGAAGAGTGACTATAGTTTTGTTCCCAGGAGAACAAGAGATGAGAATAGAATGTGCTACCCAGAACTATACTATTTTTTCTCATTTTTAACTTATGGCTTCTTCTTCTACTATAACCAATCTCAAAGTCTCGTCACCTCCTTCCGCGCTTCAATCAGAAGCCTGGAGATTTGTTGGTTCTTCGTGGATTTTCTCATCTTCCTATCATCAGTACTCGGCCTTTGAGGTGTCCGTCACGGATTCGCTGCAATCCAGAACCCTTCCCTATGCAGCAGAAGTCCATGCCGGCTATCAAGGTCGTTGGTCTGAGATAGCGAAGGTGAGAAGGAAGTTCGGGGGTCTCTGCCAGCAGGCTGTGGGGGGGCTACAGGGTGCAGGTTTGTGCCACTCGTTTGAGAGTCCTTTGGTGGTGCTATGTCGCATGTCCTAGACTCTGTGCAACAGCTAGTCAAGCTTCAGTGTGATCGTGCCGCTCTTGAGGCTTCCCGCCGTTGGTCATTGATATCATCGGTTAACAGAGATTCTGAGAATCCATACCAGAATCTCTTTCGCCATCCATGGTGAAGAGAATGCACTTCAGATTCTGAGGCGTATTTCTGTTCATCATTTGGAGCTCGTCCTAGCTTGCATGATTGAGCGCGATGATGAGGATGGCCTCGGCGCGACGTCCCTTTCTACTTCTCCTCCTCCGTCTCCTATCATTATTGCGGAAGAGTTCAACCATGATTCTTCTTCCTTTTCCAAAATTGATGGCGAGGGTGGCGGAGGAGGAAACGCGTTGTCGTTTCTCCTTTGTTCTTGTCCTCCTCCTCCTTCTTCGTCTCCTTCTTCTTCTTCTTCTTCTCCTCCTTCTTGTCTTCTTCTTGTTCTTTTTCTTTTTCCTACTAATTAGTAATAATAGTAACTTTTCTTTATAAGATAAACTAAGAAGGACTCAAAGAAAAAGTAAAAGATGAAGAAGAAAGAGGAGAAGAAGAAGAAGAAAAAAAGAAGAGGAAGCGAAGCAGAAACAAAGAAAGCTAAAACGCCTTGGTCCCGTCCTCAGCTCAAGCTCCTCCATGCTCATCATCAGTAAAGGAAGAATCATAGTTGATCTCCTCAGTGATATATAGGGGAGAAAAAGGAGGAGGAGGTGAATTACCAACCTTAACCTCGTCGTCATCAAAATCAACCGCCGCGAGGCAAGCAAGAGAAAGGTCCAGCTGTTCAAGAGGAGTACACTTCAATATCTGGAAGCGCAGTTTCCTCATGAATCACCATAGAGATTCTCGTGTGAAGGCGCAATAAAACCTTGGCCTAACCGTAAGCAGGACCATTGACCAAGATGCAGAGAAGCATCAAGAGCAGAGCGGTCATCACACTGAAGCTTCACCAGATAGATGCCTTACACAATCTATGACGCCCGGCATAGTTCCCCCAAACGACTTCCAAACTAGAGGGACAAATTGCAGCCCTACAGCCTTACAAGCAACAAGGTGCCTCACCCTTCTTCAACTTCGCTAATCTTTATATGGAAAATCTCCTGTGTGTCGTCAGCCGGCTGACGTCCTTGCTGCTTTGCTCTTCTTTTCTTCTTGGCCTGATATAGTTTTTCCTTCTTTCTCTTTTTAGTCTTCGTGGTACATATTTGCATGTTTTCGTGTTCTTCGAACAAACCAACTAAACACTCTGTACTACTCTTTGGGTACTAAAGGCCACGTCAACTGTAGAAAAAAGATATTATTTCCAAATTCAATAGAAAAGAGTCCCTCACGGATTCGGTGCAATCCAGAACCCTTCCCTATGATGCAGCAGTCCATGCTGGCTTTCAAGCGGCGCGGGTGCTTGTCTGAGACAGGGAAATGAGGAAGAAGGAGTGTTAGGGTCCTCCTGTCAGGCTGTGGGGTTGCAGGTTGTGCCACTACTACTTTGGGAGTCTTTTGGTGGTGCCATGCTCTATGCCTTGGACTCTGTGCAACAGCAGGTTAGTTCCAGTGTGATCGTGCCGCTCTTGATGCCTCTCGGCATCACGGTCATTGGTCTCGGGTGGCCAGGGCTCTGAACCTTCATACCAGAACTTATTCGCCATCCATGATGAGAATGGGCTACAAGTTCTGAAGCGTATTATTCCTCTTGGGCAGTTGGACCCCGCTCTTCTTGCATAATTGAGCCTGCTGCTGCTGATGGTCTCGGAGCCACGGCCTCTTCTACTCCTCTCCCGTCACCTATCGTTATTGCCTAAGAGCTCAGCTATGATTCTTCTTCCTTTTCTTCAACACGTACCACCACCATCATTACCGGAAAAGTCCAGGACTTTGTAGCTCTTGTATCTTCTTCCTCTTCTCTTCGTTCTTCTTTTCCCCCTTCTTCGTCTTCTTCCTCTTCTTCTTTTAACTACAGGAGCATTCCTCCTGAACTGCTGGACCCTTCTCTTGCTTGTCTCGCGACGGCTGAGCTCGACGGTGATGATATGGTTGCTGGTGATGACATGGTTGCCGGTGGTTCACCTCCTCCTCCTTGTTCTTCTCCGCTCATCATCATTACTGAGGAAATCAACTATGATTCTTCTTTTACTGATGATGAGCCGGGAAAAGGTTCGAGCTGAGATGATGGAGGAGCCTACTAAGGCTTCTTAGCTTTTCTTCTCTTCTTCTTCCTCTTCTTCTTCTTCACTTTCGTCTTCTTCTAATCTAGTCTCTTGGTAGCGATAGTAAAACGTATCAACAAAAAAATTTCATATCTCTCTTTCCCTTTATAAAACAGTAGTCTACTAGTCTCTCCTTTTTTAAGAATTTTTTTCTAGTAATAAGGACTACAACAAATAAAACGTTTTTGTAAAAAGCGAAACCCAAAGAGAATATCCTGCCGCCAGAACTCCAAAGAAGAGCAAGAAAGCAGGGGGTTCCCAGGGCTGGGTATTGACAGAATGCGGATGTTGGGTCCACGAGGTAGCAGGGATTTCTCCTCCTCATCTCTCGATACGTTGAGAAAGAGAACAACTAGAGTGAATACTTGAAAGAAGAAGAGATAAAACTTATTAAGAAGGCCCATGCACCGACAAGCAGGTCATTCATCTCCTAACCCAAGTGGTCACAGAATCAATGTCTTCTAGGAGACCTTAAAATCTCGTCGACTCTCTAACTTGAACGAATAGGTAGCTCCACAGGGCTGAGATATGGAACCAAAAATGGTGTAAGAAGAAATGGAGAACCCTGTCACATTTTAATGATGACAGTAATGGTCTTGGTGCTTCGTCAATTCCTCGTCCTTCTCTCATTGTTTTTGCTGAAGAGATCAACAACTATGATTCTTCTTTTCTTACTATTCATTAGTTACAATCGATGCATTAGCTAGAACTACCACTCAAAGAAAAAGAGAAGGAAAAGAAATAGAGAAGCATGAGAAGAAGAAGAAGAAGGGGAAGAAGAAATTGCTACTACTACACATACTCAAAGATAAAGAAGAGAAGGACATGAAAAAAGAAGTAAGGAGAAGGAAAAGAAGGACAAGAAGAAGAAGAAGAGGAAGAAGAAGAAGAGACTAAAATGCAGAAGAGACACGAGGATATCAGAATAAGAAGGAGGGGAAGAAGAAAAAGAAGAAGTAGGAGACGAGGATATCATGAAATCACGGAGGGTTGTTCATCATTCTTCTTCTGCTTCTCATCATCGGCGGTGATGATGCATCATGGATCAATCTAAAGAAGTTGTTTTCTCTGTCTGATGAATGATGCTTCGTTTTGCTTCAACGACAAGAAGTATTTGCAACTACTAGTCATCAGTCATCACCCATTATTCTTATGTGGGTGCTGATCAAGGATTGTCAGTTGGCAGGAGGCTAGCTCTTCCTCTTCTTCAATCCTGACCCCTTCTTCGCTGTTGATACGACGAGTCTTTCCAAGAATACATTTGAAAGTGTTGTTGCTCCGCTCTCTTGTACCAAGACACCATCGCAGCAGTATCTACGAAGAAAAGCGCATTGATGACGGGCTAAAACTTTTGCTGCAATCTATTATGCTTCTTTTATTTTGTTATTTGGTTGATTTTACGGATGATAGCTACCACCAATAACTACTGAAGAGTAAAAGAAGAAGTAAAAGATGAAGAAAGAAGAAGTAAGAGGAGGAAGGAGAAGAAGAAGAAGAAGAGAAAAGGAGGAATAAGAAAAGAAACAAGGAAAGGTATAACGCCTTGGTCTCGTCCTCCTCGACCTGATCTTCTCCACACTCATCATCAGTAAAGGAAGAATCATAATTGATCTCTGTGATAATAAAGGGAGAAGGAGGAGGAGGAGGTGGACCATCGATTACAACAATGTCGTCATGATCAACTTCAAACGCCGCGAGGCAATCAAGAGAGAATCCAACTGATCAAAAGGAATACGCTTCAAAATCTGGAGCGCATTTTCTCATGAACCGCCATAGAGAGTCTCGTGTGAAGGCGTAAAACCATAGCAAAACGGGACCATTGACCAAGATGATGTAAGAAGCATCAAGAGCAGAGCGGTCACATTGAGGCTTCACCAGATGTCTTACAACACAATCAGCGACGCCCGGCATAGCACCCCCAAAGGACTCCCAAACCAATGGTTCAAATTGCAGCCCTACAGCCCGGCAATACTCATACTTCTTCAACTTCGCCTTCTCGGGCAAAGGACCTTGATAGCCTGCTGAGTGAACTGCGCGCTTTTTTATTATCTACTAAAAAGTAAAAGATGAAGAAGAAGAAGATGAAGGACAAGAGAAAGAAAATGAGAGGAAGAAGAAGAGAAAAGATGAAGAAGGAAAAAAGAAGGAAATAAGAGGAAGAAGAAGAGGAAAGTAAAGCCTATAAAGCCTTGGGCTCTGCCTCATCACCTCGATCATCTGCAAATGATGCACTGACCGCGACGACCAACGAGCGTTAGGTTGAGGGCCCGGAACCAGACACTTTATTATGATAAAAACCATTTGGGTTTGTCCGCTTGTATGCAATCAGAGTGAAACATCGTAGTTACTCTACTTATATCAAACCTATGGAACCATTCCAAGAAACACTAGAAATGCTCATGTTGTCTGTTGAGATCTCCCTCATTTCCTTTCGCAACCCGCCAACAGAAGGGTTTTGGGGACAAGCAAGTCTCAGGTAGCATACTTGATAGAACTACTTGTTCTGCACATAGGTCCCGTAATTACAGCGTTCGACTCTACATATGTTTTCGAGTACTTGTTCTACGGCTTCCTGAGTGGCGAAGTGGGACTTTCTGTACTTGTTCACAAAAGTGAAATTAACCTGGAAGCCTGAAATCCAGCCGTAGCTTCCAGGGTACATAAGCTTCAAATCAAAAGCTCGTAAGGGAAAGATTCCCTTCCTTTATAAGTTGCAAAATGTTTCATCGCCGAAGCATAGAGTCAGACCCTACTCTTCCCTCCTTGCTCCGCACCTTTTTCTGATTCGTCTTGCTCTCTGTGAGCCTTTCCCGTCAATATAAAGCCCCTACGAGTAGTAGTTCTATCTAACTCTAGAGTACATACGACCAATAAGAAGGGCGTTGTGCCGTTATTATTTCCCAATGGAATCAGTGCAATCAACAGCTCAATCAACCTAAGGCCTTGTTTCTAGTAGACGGTTATTGGCTGGCCCGACAGTGAGCTGGATGACAGAGCTCAATGCAGCTCGTCAATGCGTGGAGACGTTAGGCTTGTTCAAGCAAAAGGAGACTAAAGAATACTCCCTGCCGTAGCAACAATATTAGCAACAAGCAGATTGCGGGAAACTCTGTAGGGGTGAAGAGAGAAGATTGGCACAGACAACTTAAACCTTGCGCTGCCACGACTCCTTCTGGGCTTCTCCCCATTTATCCCTATACCAGAGTTGCTCTCTATTCTCTAACAGCGATTCCTTTTGGAGTATACCAGACTTGGCAGGGAGGTGCTGCAAGCTCTCTCCTTACGCTGAGAGAGTTGAGAGGTTACGAAGGCGCTTCTCAAGAAGGTCGACCTGCCTTTACAAGAAACTAGCAGGAAGAAGAGATGGCCAAATCTGCATTCGCTGATAGACAGGATAAGTAAGGAACCGTCGTCATTCGGCTGTAAGCCCGATGATTGAGAGGCCAATCCTCTCGCTGAGTCTCTCCCCAAGTCCACTGATGGCTGGGGAGAGGGTAAGCTCTTGGGGCACGCCGGCCGGCAATGAGAATTCTCTCATGTCCCACATACTTGGCGGAACCCTAGCAAACCTAGGATTTCTATTCTCACAGCAACAACAGCGCCTTCCATCGGGCTGGGGCCAATCAGGAGGCCGACCATGGTTTCAGGTATCGTCGTGTCTATTCCACGAACCGCTAAGAAAGAACGTTAGAGAGCTCAAACAGCTGGAGCAGTCGGGCTCATTGCATTACGCTGCTGAAGCGGAGTTGCGCAATCTCAAGGACTGGGTGCATAAACTTTCTTTGCTGTTGGAAGGTTTCTCGCAGCTAAAGATGACAATGAGTGAAGAGAGAGTGAAATACGGCTTCGTGACATATATCAACCCGGACTACCATTCCGTGTTTCAAGCCATCGACGAGACAGACACTCTATTAGCCAAACTCCTTGGGTCTGAAGACTGCCAGGATTTATTTGAGGAGGATGACCCGGAGAACTCTTCCAAAAAGAAAAGGAAGAAGATGGCGTTACGGAGTGCATCATTGGAGCCAGGGCACAGACTGATTTTAAGGGATGAGCTTATTTTGGAGCTCAATGGGAGACTGCGAAGCATTGCAGCTAAGCTAGAGTCCACAATGCAAGCGGAAGAGTCCCTGCTCTGGCCTCTTCTCAGCTCGCAATTTACCGAGGCGACTGAGCTGCACTGTGTGCTGGGAGCCATCTCGCGGCAGGACTTCACCTCTGCCTCGGAAGCGCTTGCGCTTTGCGTCATAGTAGAAGGCTTGAAGCTCTGGGGCACCGTGAAAGAGAGCTTGCAATTGATCAGGTGCTTGTCCTTTGTCCAGCGAGTCCTCTTATTCGCGCCATGGTCCCAAAGATCCGGTCTAGTCACCGGCCTCACACCTTCGCAGCGCCTGCATAATAGATCCCACTCTTTACCAGTGGGCTCTTCTCCTACTTCGGCAGCAAGAGGCTGGTGGTGGAGCAACCAGCTGGTTGGTAGAAAAGTCCGCCAGTCCTGCCCGTCAGACCTAGAATCAGGCTACGAGCACATGGATAGCAGCACGTCAAGCTTCACAGATGCAACCGACTGCTTTCTAAGCACGCCAACATCAGTGAGCACCATATTTAGTGTCGCGACTACTCCTGTCGCTTTGCGGGATATCTAGGAAGTTGAAAGGAAATATGTTGCGCATTTTTTTCAAAACAGAAAGCTTTATAAATATATTTAATCCTCCAGTCCATGTCTATATACATCCAAGTTAACTGCCTGATGCGTCCATGTCGACCAATAGATGAGTGAGCATAACTCCGCACCAGTGAGTGCTAGTCAAGTGGGAAGTCAGCTGGCACTTGCAATGCTCTCTTCTCACAATGCAGATTTCATGCGAGGGATCTTTTCACTCTCTACAAAGCGACGACCACCACACTAACGTCATCATACCCTCGAGATGACCCGAGCGATTGCAGTCTTCCTGCTACCATCCGCGGATCATCCCCATACTTTTGCAGTGAAAACTGGACTTCTCCAACGACTTCGTTGTTTGTCAGGACATCCCACACTCCATCCGTTGCCAGCACCAGCATTTCCTGTCCTGGTTGATAGCTGTAGATCCTGACGTCAGGGTCGGCAATAAGCAGCCGGCTGCCGTTGGAAGGCTTGAAATCAACGTCACCAATAGCGCGAGATGGTTCCTAGTGGGGTTGAGAGAGATAAATTGACAACCGTAAGTCTTTCTAGAATTTGAACCGTATGCTGCGGCAGAAAGCCCTAAAGAGGAAATGCCTATCCCCGTGGGGGGCAAAAGCCAAGATGAAAGTACAACGAGAAAATCTTAAGGTCTACAAAGTAGAAGTAAGCGATCATGTGGCAGATAACAATATCCAAGAGCATAGACAAGCAGTAACAGAGCAATCAGAGGGAATCGCTCTTTACCAGGATGCCGTTGATGCGATTATCGATTACTCGTCCGCCTTCTGAGACCACTCGAAGGCGCTCACATTTTAGCTTCACCGTATGATCGTCTGAGAGTTGGTGGCAGTAGTCTCCAGCGTTTAACGACGACACTGAAGCTCTGCTCAAGGTCCGCGATAACTTGATTGCTCTGCAATCACCAGCGTTGGCTACCACCTGCCGTAGACCATGAAGCACATTAGCACACAGGGAAGAGCTGTTCTACATACGTGCCATATTGATGTCCTTACCAAGGAGTCAAGGTACAGCGCTGCACAAATAAAGCAGCAGCCGCTGGTCTCGCCTGTTACCCTTTGTATGCCAACTACCTCTTCGTCGAGCTGGACAACCGCCTGAAATAGCGCATCCTTGAGGTTTTCAACAGTGAGCTGGTTGTCTGTCTCGCATAGCGCCCGTAGTCGCTGCAGGAGAGCTCGAGGAAAAAAGAGCTGTGTGTAGGACGCTGCCCAGCTGCCACCATGCCCATCAAGCACAACTATATATCGCAGACGACCGGGGTTAGCGGGGGAGAATGTAGGGTACGACTTCACCGAAGGGGAAGGCAATCAATAGCTCTAGGATTACGCGTATACAGAGAGGGACCAGCTGAACTGAGTAAACTCTCGCCAACACCCCTTCTCGGTGGCACTATACCTATAAGCATCAGCTTATCCAGCAGGAGGTCGGCTAACTCTTGCTCCTCTCCCTCAAGGAACAGTTTGAAGTCATCGATGATCAGGACTCGATCCTCATTGGCGTGAAAGGGACTCCTGCACGATTCCGCGCCAACCTGTTCACCGAACAGGATGAGCCAACTGGGTAACATGAAGGAGAAAAGCGAGCGAAGTAGATGATCACCTGTTTGAGAGGCTTGCCATCACCTAAGACGTGCGTTACTATGGGCAATCTAGCCAATCTGCAAATATCAGCGGTCCCTGCCCCAGGAGCCACCTCAAACATGTCCTTAAAGCTTTCCACAAGAGTGTGCTGCGAGTCTGGGGCATCTACATTGCTCGTGCCTTCCTTGGCGGTGAAGTGTGGTTCATAAGCTAGAAGAAGCTTCTTCTCTTCTTCTTCGTCTTCTGTGCCTTCCGGTTCTGATGGAGCCTTCTTCTTCATGGACTCCATCCTTTCTTAGCGCGATATGTGCAGCTCTGTGGTCGGTGGCTACTTTTCCACGTTCAGATGCCGCCAAGTTTCCAAGTGGTGCTTCAGTCCTCGGAATGGAGGAGCTGCTTGGTTGATGCTAGTGTCTCTATCAGAAGCAAAAGGAGTCGTGATGGGAGAAGGTGCTGAGAGCCCGAGACAGGAGAAGCGAAGCAAAAGGACTTGCCCGCTGGTCGATGAAACGACAAGATAATTTAGACTAGCTGACAGTTCAACGGGGGGAAGAAGTGTTGTGTGGCAGGAGGTACAGGGGGAAGAGACAGAGCACGAGAGAGAGAAAGAGAGTGAGAGACAGAGAGAGACAGAGAGAGATAATTAGTGAGAGAGAGAGACAGAGAGAGAGACAGAAAGGGGGAGAGAGAGAAAGAGAGAGAGAGACAGAGAGACAGAGAGAGAGAGAGAGAGAGAGAGAGACATAGTGAGAGAGGGAGTGGGGCAAAGCATAGCATCACAGACTCCATAAACTGTAACTCAGAAACTCAGAACATCTTTGGGCTACGGCTCGAGCTGTACACCCGCTGCATGTACACAACGACTACGCACTGCTGTCACTCGGTATGCAGTTGAAGTTTGAAACGCACTTCTCTTCTCATGAATCCTCATCCTTCCTGCCTGCGCTGATGGACGGCTGCTAAGAAATAAGCCAGCCTGCCTGCCGCTCGAGCGGCCGGAGTAGGGCAGGAGAGTCGCCGTCACATCACACATCACGCAACTTTATAGAGGGCAAGCCAGGACGAGAGCGTTCAGAACCTAAGCCAGGTCCGCACCGCCCGAGGCAGCCCGTGTATCGTGCTCTTGGACCAAGTGCCGCAGCGACTGGCGAGACTGACTAGATTGTAAGCACACAGCAGAGGCTGTGTTGCTGTTGAAGAATAACTTAGTAGTTTTACATAGAGGACTGCCAAGAAGAAGCCCATCTAGTAATGTTCCTCTCCGAGAGTGGTTAACAAGATGTCTTCCTATGCTAGGCTGTTCGCATCTTGGAGCCCAAGGTGCCCTTCTAGTAGCTCGACCAACATCAGAGAGCGGAGGTGTGCCGGCTGGCGATAGGACTATCTTCTTGACGACAAACTTTGGCGACACAAAGAAGACACTACGAGAAGCTGCCCCCTCTCACTCTGTAGACTACCACTCACGCTGTATAACTGCATCCGGGCTAAACCTCCAAGACGTCAATGCCTTCCGCCTCCTTGTATGCTGCGTTGCTGGCCATGGGCGCCGGCTGATCGTCATCGGGATCATCGCCAAAGAGATCAAAGGCATCAACTGCTGCTCCAGTGCTATCGTCGCTGTCCTCCTTGTCTCCCCCTGACTCTTTTTCCTTCTTAGGGTCTTCGGTCTTTTTCTTTGTGCGAATTTTCAGCCCTTTTTCTCTAGAAAAGCGCGTGCTGGCGCCGTAAGGACCATAGGCAGGGGTTGTTGCCGCCGCCATCGTTATTTTTGCTTTCTCTGCTGGGCTGAGCTGTTTCAGAGGGACGCTCCCATCCTAGTGGTAGCGAGGAGAGACTTATCAGAACTAAACCGGGAGCCACGAGCTATCGTCAGACGTGGAAGATAGAGAGAGGAACATAGAGGGAGCAGCCGATTGAAGCCGAGAAACAACCCAATGGAGCGCAGAGACATAAGGATATACCCAGAGAACTATCAGGAAGCAGTGACCCACAGCGCCTCACCTGAACAACCAGGAGGTCTCCACTGCTGGGCATGGCCCTACGATATAGGTCACTAGCATCCGAGAAGTCCAGCCAAGAGTGACAAGGCAGCTGTGAGACTTTAATCGTCTGATACGACGGCACCAGAAGGACTTGAAGATCTCGCAATGACTCTACACCATATATCGCTGCGAGCTTCTCCCCCAGGCGCTCAAGCTGTTGAGAATCGTTGAAGTCAGGCAAAAGAAAGTTGAGGAGCCGCTAAAAGTGCCAGAAAGGAGGCTGTCCGACCACCTTGATAAACAACAAAGGGGAGACATACCCATGATGCTTGTTCTATTAACGACTGCTTCGCATATCCAGGCTGCTGCCCAATGTTGACTTCAATTTTCTTTCCTAAAGTCCATGACTCCCGATTAAACCACTGGCAACAGATGATGACCTAGTGAAAGGTGGATCAGAAGAGGGGTAGAGTCATGTGTGAACCTAGTCTATCCGTCTCTAATCCTCCAGATGTCAAGGAGGCAGCTCACCTCTCCTGAATTAAGTTTCTCCTCTCTTGGAAGAACTTGCACTCCTACGGTTCGACCTTCATAGAGCACTTGGGGTCCCGCCTGGTCCATCGTCGTTCCATCAACGTAAATCTTGGACATCCTATAATAGCAAAGGTGAGCGAGAGAGTTTAACGTGACCAGGCACAAGAGAGGGAGCAAGAAAGACGACCATGACAGAGAAGGAGCAACTGGACGACAGGGGCTGATGAACCTTGAGCCAAGCACTTCTCGAAGCCTGACGCGGCGAGGTGATGCATCCTTAGGTAGCTTTCCCGCCTCCTTTAGCTTCTCCATGACTGCTGTCCGAATGCCATCGATCTAAAGGCAGGAGAACAGAAGATAAATAATAAACAAAAGAGAAATGTTGGCGCACAGCGTTCGCTAGTGCCAGGCGGCACAGAAGAATTGTACTTCAAGGCGAAACCACCGTAACGAATGGCAAAAGAAACGATTTAGAAAGAAAAAGAACTAGGGCAAAACCATCATATTGCTTTTAGAATGCCTTCCTGGCCGCAAACCGCATGGTTCAGATCTTACCTTTGAACTCTTACTAATCACCAGGGTGGTCAGCTGCTCGATCTCATCCGAGTGCACCGACGTGTCGACTATTAGACTCGAAATTGGTTTGCGCAGTGCTGCACCATCATGAAGTCAGAGAAAGGCTCTGCGTAGCTGCCCACCCCTTTCTAAGCGAATCTCTCCCTCACCGCATTGTCCGCCAGCAACCTGCACAGCCTTAGCGGGAGATGCAGGGTCACAATCGCCCTCAACCTCCATAGGATCGTTTACTCGGACCCAGTCTGCCAGTCGCTTGGCGGTCTGTTCCTCTTCAGCCTCTTCCATCTTCGTATCCGATCCTGCTTTCTGTTCTTCGTTCTCTTCAGTAAGGCTAAAGTATGCCGACAGGTCCAGATCCTTAGGCCTATAGATAGCAAATTTTATGTTGAACTCTCCCAGACGTAGTGGCCTCCCGCGCTCAATGTGCACAGTTTGGTCCATCTGTGTAAATGCCTTGATTTGAAGCGTATCCTCCTGTTAAACGACAAATACCAGCGCAAAGCCAGGCCAGCTTTAGTGACTAAGAGTATCCAGAGAGTCAGTGGGACGGCATTGAGAAGTTATTGTGGGCCTTACCTTGATTTCTTGGCCATATGAGCTCGCTCTTTTCACTTTGAACTCGTCAGTCAAGAGGCCGATAACTTCAGCGATGAGTTTCTTCAGTACAGCGAAGGAGTCACGGCGATCAACACTGCAAGAGGCACCGCAACACGTGAGCTATCCCGGGACACTTCCAAGGTCTGCTGGATATTGTCTGAGCAATAGTCCTCGCTTTCTCTGAAAAGCCCTTATGGGCCCAAGGAAACAATATCTGTCTGCTCTCTCTCCCCTCTACGCCCTAGACTTACATGACTTCTTGATCGTATTCCTTTTCGCCCGGCTTATTGAAGCGCACAGTGATTATATTGTCTAGTGCTTCCTTAGCCTTTTCCACAGCATCAGAGGACTGCTGTTCGCCGTCTCCATTCTCCTGCAAGTCGTCGTCTGACTGTTCTCGGCACTCGACGTAAAGATCTCCATTGAGCCTTAGGTCATCCTTCAAAAGAGCTGTTTCCCCTCTCAAGACATACGACCGCCTCATCCAGGAGGTGGACTCCAGTCTCACAAACCGAAGCCCCAGACCTGGCCTTCCAAAAATCTTTGAAGCCTCCTCACGAAGTCCACGGAGGGTCGTATCCTGTCCAAAAACATTGCAAAGCCCCACAACCTGTTAGTCATCGACGGCAAAGAGAGGGAGAGAGAAGGCTTCTTTGTCATCTTCAAGACCAAGAAGTACCTTTGGGAACTGTCTAGAGATCGCGGGCTCAAACTTATTAGTCTTCGGATTGAGCAAGATGAGGTTCAAGTTGACAGCTTCAGGGTCATACGGTGTCCAGCTCTCCCCTAAGCCATCCAAGCGTCAAAAGGTGCCATTA
>FLMG01000783.1:2928-13214 GCA_900088475.1 Hyphochytrium catenoides
AGACAGAGAGAGAGAGAGAGACAGAGAAAGAAAGTTTTCATGCTTTCTACAGTCTCTCTCTTTTCCTCTCTCTCAACAAGACACAGCTGAAAAGAAAGAGTGAAAAAAAAGAGAGAGAGAGGGAGAGAGAGAGAGAGAGAGAGAGAGAGAGGAGAGAACAGCTGCATAAAAATGAGGGAGAGATTGTGTCAGGGAGAACCGCTTTATAGAAGAAAGAGAGAGAGAGAGAGAGAGAGAGAGAGAGAGAAACAAGGCAGAAGAGTCAATAGGGAAGAAGCGAGAGAGACATGGACAAAGGGCAAAAGGGAGTTAGAGACAAAAGAAACAGAGGGAGCCAGAGACAGAGAGAGAAAGCACAAGTAGCAGGAGGAAATAGAAGATGTACTCCCAGCTACACTTCTCCCACCAAGAGTGAGATTGCGTTGAGCCTGAAGGATGACGCGGAGAAGAGAGCCGCCAACATTGGGAAAGGCGTAAGCACGCAAGGGAAGGCGCCGAATTATCGACTGCACGACGCCGTAGCAGGGATTAGCTAGACAGCAGCCGCGGCTATTGAGAGGCTACAGGGAGAGAGCTTCACTGCAGACGATTGACCATGCCCCTTCATGAGCTGCCAGCATTTCTTACATACCGGCACCTTGCGGGATTTGGCTTTATCCATAGGCTGTGCCGCCGCTGATTTGAAGCAAAATCAGTTGAGTCAGACTTTGAAGAGACCTCTTCTTCCTCCTCCTGCTGCACGTCAGCGTTTTCTGCTTGAGCCTGGTTTGCCGCTGCAGCTGCACGCGCTGTCTCCGCCTAATTGTCTCTGCGGAAAACCAAGATATGATCTGCGCTTCTGACAGAAGAAGCTTTCTGTTTGCCATTAGCAACAGAGAACTCTCGGGCCATCCTCGCGTGGGCCTGGCGCTCACTTATACGAGAACCTTGGTTCTCGTACTGCTGGCGGAGGAAGCTAATCTGCTCGGAAGTGAAGCGGTTCGCACCCTTCTGTGCCGGGTTTACGGTACATATCAGGGTGGTAGTATCGGCTCCTCTGAAGTCGTTCATATAAGAAGAAGATAGCCGTCAGCAGGGTCGTTGATACTGTTTCCTCCACATGTGCCCGCTGCGTCTTACCTCTTCATGATCAGGAGATGAAGCTGACACTCGTGCTCCATGATCCTCATCCTCCAAGCTTCCCTCCTCCTCTATCTCCATGTATTGCAGGTAGTCGTCCTCCTCTTCGACCTGATGAGCCTACCATTCACCTATCAGGTAAATGCCTAGTCTAAGAAGCTAAAGCAGGGAAGGAGAGCACTGACCAAAGCGTTGATGTCTTCAATGGAAACAACAATATCAGAGAGTAGTAGAGAGTCATCGTCATCCAAGACTCCATCATCGGACTACTCTCTTCAGTGTCACCCCTCTCCTCTTCCTCCGCATCGCTTACACTTGTCCGCAAAGGGGTTCTGAGTACTACTGACCAAGGCAACAAAAGTAACAGGTTTGAGCGAGGCTAGGAGACGAAGAGTCGTCAGTGCGGTAACCCGACTTATGCCGTACCGCCACCTTTGCGCGCATTGGACACATTAAGAGTGATGGCCAGTGTCTACACCACGTCGCTTTCGCCGTTTGTCCCCTTCCTCATTCTCTGGCTGTAGGCTTCTCTCTCCTGAGCAGACATTGGCCTAGCTGGTTTCACTAACGACGCTCGATCCCTTCAGCCTCTCACAGCTAAGGTAAGGGTGTAAGTTCCTTTGACTAACTAGTTCTGTCAAGTCAAGGTCTGAGGGGCCATCAACATATAAAAGGGAACGAGTAAAGCGACTATCGCTTCCCCATCAAGTGTTAGATCACCCGCCAGTGCGTCTATAGGCAGCAGCAATGCCCAGTGATAATTCTTCACTTCCTGGGCCAGCTTTTGAAGGCTTGCACTGTCCAAGAGCTTCCCTCTACCTATGCCATAACGGTGAATAATCTGGCACCTACTTTTCCCTGAGGAGGCGCTGGTATTGAGTCTGGGCAGCTGCGTCTATTCACCTGAAGCCTCTTCTGTCGGACAATTGCTGATACCTTCTTCTTCGACCTACTGCCGCCAAATAATAGTTCTTGATTCCCTCTTGGGTTAACACTTTGGTCTCTTCTTGGCGCTCGAGAAGGGAATCAAGGCTACTTATTGGCGGCAGTAGGTCGAAGAACCTTCACGTTGATGGAAGCGCCCCTCTAAGAGATCACCTGATGTTACTCGATCCCGATCTGAAGAAAGAAAGATCAACAGTTGCCGACCGAGATCAGCAAAATCCTGATCTACGCGATCTTCTCCCCCACCAGCCTCCGTAATGAGATGGGACCTATAACCTTCATTCCACTTGGGGCGGCGGAGGAAAGACCGAGGAAAAATCCTGTTCCAGAGTGATTCCCAGCACCATCACTCTGCACAATAATGACCTGCTTCTTCTTGCCATCAGTGGCTGCAGAAAGCTCCTGCAGGCATGTCGAAAGGAGAACCAGCGATTGCGACCAATCTTGTTGACTTTCGTCCGAAGACAAAGCTCGGATGCTAGTGAACTGGAACACACCTAGATGTTAACCACAAGAAGGAAGGCATTGAATCTAACAGTCGTTCTAGCAGCAATTTTAGCGATAAGACTCCTCTCATCAATGTGCAGCTCGTACTTGCTTCATCCTTATAGATAGCCACGGCGCCGAAGATTGATTCCTGACTTGCCGATGTACTGCGCCTGAGTCTCACGATGCCACCGTGGCAGCCATTTTATCTTATGGTCGATTATGACCACAGCTTAGCCGCGCTGCTTGAGCCCATCACGGACTCAGAGTTTGGCGAGGGTAGAAAATCTCTTGCGCGCTTGATGGGCACCATAGTGCTCTCTATTGCGCTCACAGACAGACACTCTGTCTTGACTATCCTCCATGATACGATGGCTGAGATCAGACAAGGGAAGTGCTGATATTCCACTAGGTAGCCTCGTCTATCAAGCTTTCAAAGATTGCCTTCCATTTGCCCTTGAGCTCGCAGCTAATGACAAGAGATTAGAGTCCCTAGGCCAGATTATCCCTGCAGAAGGGCTCAGCGATATTTTTGTGCAAGCTTACCATCCTTTGGGTCTCGTATCGTGATCATGAGTGCAGGGATGGGCGAAGGTATCATCTGTCTTTCCTGAATTATCATCATACAAGGAAAGTCCATGTCTAAGGCACAATCGACCACTCGATGAGGAGGATAACTGAAGTTCCTGCTTGAAAGCATTCCAGTAGTCGTTCTGCAGGGCTTTGACTGTCTTCAGCAGTGCATCCGCTCGCTGCGTGTGTGTCGGCGCGCAGTACGGCTGTTGCTGTGGGTTGCTGCTGAGGAGGTTGAAAAGCAATAATGTCATGAAGCTCAGCTCGATGAGAAGGTCTCTCAAGTCCTGGAAGGGTTTGAAGCCATACTTCGCACATTGATCGCAAAGACACGATGTCGGGCACCATCTCTTCAGTCCCAAGCTTCTTAGGAATAGCTCGGAACTTGGTCTTTCGACGTACATCCTTTTCTCCTCGTCGGTCCAAGACAAGCCCCACAATATATCGCCTATGGAGCTTGAACAGATCGCAGTTGTTGTGCATCTGATAGAAGACACCTTGCTTGCCGTCACGTAACGTAGGACTTGCGAAGAGAACATCCTGGTCCTCCTCCAAGAACTCCGTCAGTAGTAGTTCCCTTCCTTGAGTCCGGTCGCGCTTGATTGTCTGCGCCTCCACCCTGGCGCCAGCTCCATGATGTCTCAGTGCGTAGTAAATCCTCAATTTGTGAGCAGTTGTAGATCGCACTCCAAGCAGAGTAGAGTCGACGCTGACAGGTGGTAGGTAGAGAGCAATTAAGGAGCTCATCTGCAACCTATCGCCAGGCTTCTCCAGAGTCTGAAAGGAAAGACCTTGCAGATGGGCTCCTACTCCCGCTGGTGGTGCTTCGACGGCGGATATAGAATCCAACAGCAGTTCATTGTCAACGCCGTCATCAGCCAGCGAGCCAGATCTTCTATAAGACTTCTTAACCTCAAAAAATAAGACCTGAAGAGCTTTAGCAGGATTTTCTGCTGGCTGAGTTTCCTTCATCGCCTTCTTCTCTAGCTTTTCGTGGATTAGTCTCGATAGATCCCGCTTTGATACTAAGAAGTTCATCCCTTGGTAACCTCAGCTCAGCATCCGTCGTGGCCCCATCGTCATCTACTAGTTCTTGTTCGTCTCCTTTACCACTTATGGCCAAGCTTCACTCCTTCATCATTGAACCCAAGCAAGGCACGGCCGTGTTTGACCTGCCATGGATATCCATAGTAGTCCTTGGCTGCCTTCGTCTTCCACATCTCACAGGGGGATCTCCCTTCTTCGTATTAACGGGCGGCGTAAGGGAAGGTTTGTCTAGATCGACGCACTGATATAGACGGCCTTCCCACACACTATCATCCGCAGCTGAGGACTCAGCAGCTGAGGGCTCCTCCCTTGCAGTGCAGTCACCTTCCAAGAGAAAGATCGATCCCGCAATTGCTCCCCGCTCCGGAAGGTTGTAGCTCCTCTGGCCAATCCACCGACCAGGAGAAGACAGCTGAAGGCAATCTTGCTGTGTATCAGACTGTTGTTCGCTGCCGAAGGAACTCCATGCAGTGATCATCATCCAAAGCTTGTTATCAACCCATCATGGCAGTGTTGTCGGAGGAGCTGCTTCATTAGCAGCTCCAGGGGCGTGGCGAGACAATCTTGACAATATTTTGAGTGTCAGCGGCACAGGTGATGCCAGTATATCACTTTGGTTGAAGTCCTTCTGGTCAATGCGACGTTTGACCTCCTCCTTGTTGGACATCATCATCATATCATCATACGAGAGAGCGTCGCAGGTGGCTTGTTGGCGGCAACGATGATGACAAGTTGTCAGACCAGAGAGAAGAAGAGGAAAAGAAGAATCCTTGGTGTAGATAACGACGCTGCTGCCTTACCGAAGTCGGGTCCTCCTCAATTGCTCGTAGGGTTTTGGAGCTGAACCCTATCGTGCTGACGGCAGACGACAAGACAGTTTGCCCTTACACCTCCATCATAGAACGTCGGAGTCTTCACATGATGGCCTCGATCCAGAGCTCTTGATATGAGAATGGTCTACCATGGACACTGACAGCCTTGGTTGGCAATCATAACAGTGAAGACGCGGGCCAGGAGGTTAATGCAAGCTCCTTCTCGTCTAGAGTAAGCTCTCCGTGGAAGTGGTTAGACCTTAGACCCGCGGAGATGAAGCTCTCAGCAATGAATGACTTCCAGTATGCACAGACCGAAGTGACCACCATAAGGGATGGCCCGATTAGCATGAAGATCTCTGGGAGTCCTCAAACCTAGCTTCCCAAGAGCCGCGTCTTGCTGACCCGCTGCCGGTGTCTTCCAGTAGGCAAACATTTAGAGCTAACTTTGACGTTGATCCTTAGTTGACTCTGCTCTAATAAAAGCGGGCAGCTTATGGGAAGGCGCTCAGCTTGCGAGCTCAATGCGCTTGGTACTAGCGAGCGAAAGAGAGAGGAATGGAGCGAGAAACGCGGAGAGAGAGAGAGAGAGATCTGATGAGATAGGAGCAGTGAAAAAGAAGGAAGAGTGCCAACTAACGATGGCCTGCTGCGCTCTTGAAAGAGGGAAAGGGATGTCATGAGACACGAAGTTGAGCGTTAGACTCTTCTCCACGAAAAAGAAGAGCTTAACCGTAAGAGGCAGCTTCAATGACAGAGAAACATGCGCTTAACCTTTATTGTTGCCCTGCCTGCAAGCCCAAATCTGCCGCTGACGGCCGAACGGGCGTCCTTCCTCTTGAACATTTCCTCTCATGAGTTTAGCGTCAAGACCGCTAGACGAGCGGTAAATTTCTTGTAGGCATCTGCTTCTTAGGCAACGTGGCTCTTTGTTGGTCAAGCTTAACCTGCAGAGTCGTCATCCCGGAGACGCTGTGCCTTTCTGACTTTATCTAGCTCATCATAAGGAGAATGTGATTGTCCGCCAAGGGCCGAGTATGATGGTTCGTGGGCCAGGGCGAAAGGCAAGGCAATCAAATTGAAGGCTTGATCGGTTATGGTGACCCACGGAGCCGTCCCTGCAGGTCTCCTCGTCCTCCTTGTCTGCCAGCTTGTCCAACTCTATCGCTTGGGAAGGCTACCTCTTTCTGAGATGAAAGCCTCAAGGAGAGGAGCATGGGCTACCTTAAGAGTGAGAAAGAGAGGGCGCTGCGATCCGCGCAAGAAGGTAGCAGATATACACCAGCTTTAATTAAGAGAGAGAGAGACACAGAGCCTTCAACGATGGACGGGCAAGAAAACGAGTATCCTGAAAGGGAGGAAGCACGAACAAGGGAGGAGAGAAGAGAAAAGCCGAGGAAGACGTTGCACTAGACCGTCTATTGGCAATTGATTGCTATTATACAGATGATCCTGTGCCGCCTAGAGCTAGAGCAAAGTAACAGATACTAATACAGGCTGAGGAAGAGTCTCCTCTTTAACTCTCTCTCTCTCTCACAAGAATAGTGTACAGAAGTGCCGCTCTTGTCTCTCCTCTCTCTCTTTGCTCGTCTCTCTCTCTCTCTCTCTCTCTCTCTCTCTCTCTCTCTCTCTCTGTGTCGTCCAGCTTGACTCAGCCATTTCATAGTGATACATAGACTTTTTGACCCTGCTTTCTCCTCTCTCTATCTCTTCCCGAGATCTCTCCAGAGCGATCAATAGGCGCGATCGCATCTCTCTTCTTAACCCTTCTCAATGATAGCAGAGAAAGAAGAGAGAGGGTGTCTCCTCTGTCTGTGACTCTTCAGACCAAGCCTCTCACCGGGTCGAGCTCTCGTTCTAACTGAGGGACGAGAGCCGTGCGAGGGAGGATGCGCTTGCGGAGCCCCATCAAGCTGACGTTAGGGGATACCACTCCTTCCTCTTCTTTCTCTTCCTTTTCTCCTCTCCCGTTCTCTCTTGCCTCTCCTCTCTCTCTTCTATCAGTCCTCCCGTCTTCTCTTTTGTTCCTGCCACCGTCTTCCTCCTCTTTTGAGGAAACAAGTGACAACGCGACATTGCTTTTGCTGCTTCCTTGGTGATCACTTTCGGAGAGAGAGAGAAGGACCTCTCGCTCAGTTAACCCTCTCTCTCCTTCCTTGGGAATCCCTGCCACAGAATTGTTGCTGCTGCTTTCCTCGACATCGTCCTCAGAGAGAGAAACAGGAAAACGACTCCCTCCTTTGGCAGTTCCTCTCTCCTCTTCCCCTCCGCCAGCCAGAGAAGAAGAGAGACTGCTGTTGCTCTCTGTTTCTGAGCTGCCACTGCTCAGTCTCCCAGATCTGGACGAGGTATGTTCCCGGATCTTGTCCTTAATGTCCTCCTTTATCATGGATATATCCTGGGTGATCTCCGCTCTGACATCAGGAAGCGCCGTCGTCAGTCTTGTCATGCCCAAAGCTACTGTCCGCGTATTATCTTGGGCTATCCTGAAGATCTTGAGGACATACTCTTTCTTTGCGTCAAACTCAAAGCGCGAAGCACGCTGAAGCGCTGTATACAGTGACTGTCCGAAGGTGAAGAGCGTCTCTTTCACGCCTTCAGACAAGAAAGAGAGAGGAAAAGCCACTGTGGAGAGAAGGCTTCGAAGGAGAGAAGTTAGCAGAAGCAATGCTGTGGAGAGAGCGCGGAAGAGAGGAGCAAATGGTCCACGTATGACGCTCCACGCGTAGGTCACTGGCTCTAAAAAGTGCCGGACCAGGTCTCTCACGGGCTGGAAGACGATGCGCAAGAAGAGAAGAGAGGCGTCCTTCACACCAGCAAAGAGAGAGACCAGCGGTGTCCCCAGCTGCCTGACCAGCAAGAGAAAGAGGTCTCCCAGCTGCGTGACGGCTGAATAGACGGGGCTCTTCATCAACCTGATGGCGGAGAGAGAGGAAGAGAAACACTGCTGCAGGACAGGCCAGAAGGGACCCCACATGGAGACAAACAGGACTTGAAGAGGATCCAAATAGCTCTCTAACAACGCTCCGGCAGTGTTCATAAAGCTCTCAATCACGTCGTAGAAGACACCCAAGAGAGGAGAGAGGAACTGGTGCAGCTTCTCTCTAAAGTAGGTGATAAGATGGCGGAAGAGAGAGAAGTGCTGATGGAGCTGCCATAGACCCCAGACGACGGAGAAGAGAGTCCAGCAGAAGAGAAGAGTCTGGATGCCTTGTCTCCAGAAGGGAGAATATCCAGGAAACCAGGGTCCCCAGGAGGGAAGACCTTTCTTTATCTTCTGTCTCCCTCTTGCTTTATACGCTTTGATGCTCTCGATCACCTCCTGAAGGTTCCCCAGCTCTTCTAGGTTTACATAGGAAACAACCAACCTTGTGCTCCACTGCTTGCCGTTGAGAGAGAGAGAGAGAGGCTGTTGGAGCTCCACGGTGAACTTGGAGCGAAGAGGAAGGTAAGAGGTGCCCTCGCTTAGCCCCTGCATCTGCAGGTCAATCCCTGTGATGTTGCTCATCTCAATCCTGAACCTTGACAATCATTGAGAGACGAGACAGAAGTGAATGTACCGTCAGATGTCGTGGAAAAGGACTTTCTTCTCTCTTCTCTCTTTTCTCTTCTCTTTCCCTCTTCCCCTTCCTCTCAATTCTCGATAACCTTTCTCTCTGAAAACCTTTCTGCTCTTTTCTAATCTCCTTCGCGTGGACTTGCAGTTTGCTCAAGAAATTCTTCGTCTTCCCCTTTCTCAGTCTTCCCATTACTTATTACTCCCTGTCTCTCTTCCTCTCCTCCTTCTGGGTCCCTCTCCCTAACTCTCCCTAACTCTCTCTCTCTCTCTCTCTCTCTCTCTCTCATCCTCCCTACCTGAGAGGCGCCTGTTGGTCCTTCTCCTCTCTCCTCGCTCTGCTCAGCGGCCAGAACCTTGTCCTCTGGACGACGGGCATCTCCCAGACCACAGCGTCAATGCCGCGGGTCAGCACGCCTTCCTGGCAAGGGAGCCGATGACGGCCGAAGCTGACCTCAGAGCAACGCGTCTCTGCTGTCACCTGCTGCCGAGCATTGCGCATGACAGACCTGGAGAGAGAGAGAGAGAGAGAGAGAGAGAGAGAGAGAGAGAGAGAGAGAGAGAGAGAGAGAGAGAGAGAGAGAAAGAGAGAGAGAGGGTGAGAATGTAGAGCCATCAGCGAGAGTAGCAGAAAAGAGAAAGAGAAGGAGAGAGGGCCAAGGGTGAGTCAAGAGCAACAAAGCAACAAAGGAGGGAGAAGACTAGAGAACGAGGTCGTTCGAGGAAGAAGAAGCGGCTTCGTGAAGAGAGAACGGAAAGAAGAAGCAAGAAGCCACTTTGAATGCAGTTGTAACTCTCAAGAGAGAGAAGGGGAGAGAGAGAGAGAGAGGCCCAAAATCACGCCAACATCGTACGAGTACCTTCTTCCTCTGACAGCATTGGTCAGTGAGACCTCACTGTCATCTAAGGAGAGAGAGAAGGAAGGAGACATCATGGCGCTTCTCTCTCTCTCTCTCTTGACACCACCACCACCATTAGCAGAACCTAGAGAAAAGGAGAGAGGAATCTTTCCTTCTCCTCCCTCTTCCCCATCCCCCGCTACCGCCTCGTAATACATCTCCACGCTCTTGGATGGTGTCCTAGCAGTGCTTCGCCTTCTCCGACAACGGGGAGAAGAGGAGAGACGCTGTCGGGAGAGAGACGAGGGAGAAGGAAGGACAAACTCGGCATAGTCTCCGCTGTGTCTCTGTTGCTCTTCTTCATGGGAGAAGCGCCGATGGCGAGAGGGAGAAGGAGGATATTGCTGAGAAGGAATGGCAAAGTGACTTAGCTCTCCGCTGTGTCTCTTCCTCTTTGGCGAGCTTGGTAATTTCATCTCTCTCTCTCTCTCTCTCTCTCTCCCTCTTCTCTGATCGCCTTGTCTCTCTTGCGGACCGTCCCCGTCGTAATTAGCTACTGCCGCCAAGCGACTGGTAGAGAAGAGAGAGCAAGCTGGTTATTAGAGAAGTCATTGCCCCAGTTTCCTCTTCTCTCTCTCTTCATCGTCCTCCTGGAAATGACCGTTCTCTCTCGTCTATTATGGGTTGACCACTCTTTCTTCTCTTTCTCCTCTCTCTCCCAAGTCTTCTGGAATGGAAGCGAGAGAGAGAAATAGTTCCTACCGTCTCAGAGAGAGAGCGTCTCAGGGAAGAGAGAGATGACGAAGAACGGAGAAGAGGTTCTGCCACGCGGAAAGTCCTCACTCATCAAAAACGGGAGATAACTGTTCTGTCGGACTAAGCTATAGTGTGAAGTAACTTACCCCGACA